>CADDIJ020001620.1:0-291892 GCA_902809745.2 Tetradesmus lagerheimii | reverse complement strand
CACAGCAGGCCAGCAGCAGCACATCACACAATGAGCAGCTTATATACATTACTGCCTTAAGCGCTTGCTAGGGTAACCACCTTTTTTAGCAATAATATCACGGTAGGTATCCTTGAGTGTGGCCACATTCCTCTGGATCTCTCCTGTGTTGTTCATATCAGAGAAGTACTTTTGCGGCTTCCCCTTGCACTCCTCCACCTGCAACTTCACGTCAGGCTGCTCTCGCTCACGCTTCAGCAGCCAGCGCTGCATGTGGTTCTGCAGACTGCCATGGAAGTTCTCCACCACCTTGTGCATGTCACTGCTGTTGGATGGGTGGTACTCAATAGCTTCAGCTGGGATGCCAACTGATGCCAAGTTGGCCCCCCTGTGGCACCCGTCACCATCAAAGCTGAGCGTGTAGTCAGTGCCGGGGGCCAGCGGCCTCTGAAACTTGCGTGTGTGCAGCAGCTTCCACAGGTTGCCCATAAAGTACTCAAACTCCATGGAAGTGAGGCTCTGTGCTACCTTTCCATCCTTTGTCTGCAGGGTGGCAATCATTGATTCCAGGCAGTAGCAGCAGCAGTAAGGGCGGCAGGCCGAGGTCAGCGCATGCACACTGGAAGCAAAGCAGTTTCAGCAGTGAGGACAATGCCAGATCGCTGGAAGAGTACACAGCATACAGCAGTGCCAAGAACAGCTATAAGTGTTCATGTGACAATCCAAAGCACATGTGCTACTTAGCAGGTGACACAGCGCAGCGGGAGGCGCACAAGGATATGCCGTGCAGAGTGTGCAGCGGTGGCGGCAGTGACCTGGAGATGCTAGCATACAGTATCCTAGACAGCATACCACAGATTGAGAAGTATGCGCTAGAAGCATGTGCTCTGGCTGGTGCAGCAGACATAATTTCTAGCTGTGGTGAACTGCAGCATGTCAGTCAGCACAAGTATGACGTTATGACAGTCGCACCAGGCAAGCTGCTCATCGGAGTGCAGGGCCAGCAGCACTATGACCAGCCTATGCGCTACACTAACAGTGGCAGCCACCACAACACCAGTGCTGCAGAAAGGGATGAGCTGTTGGGCGTTGCAGCACGCACTGCAGGCTACACTATGGTGTGGCTGGTTCCTGGAGATGAGTGCAACCGTGCTGACGGGTGGCGGCGCATTCTGGGCAAGGCTGTTGAGCATGTCATGGCAAACAGGCCCCCACACCACTTCCAGCAGTGACACTTGCCTTGAAAGTTTTCTTGTCCCTGGTAGGTCCCAGGCCAGTGGTGCCGGTGTAGAAGTACAGCATCACCGCGCCTGCCAGCCCGCACACGGCTATGTAGTAGTTTAGCATGATGCTTTTTGCCTTGCGCGTCTGCGCGCGCTGCAGCACCAGCATGACCTCTTCATCATTAGTATCTACCCAGCCATAGGTGCTGCTCACCAGCATTGGCATTGCCTTGGCATCAATGTACACCAGGCGCTGCAGCCGCGCATCTGTGTACCTCACCAGCTCCTCGCTACGCTTAAGCCGATTCGCCCTAACTTTTTCTGTTGGCTTCTTATAAGCCCGCAGCATCACACGCTTCAGCCCTGGCCGCAGCTGCTTCATCCTCTTTATCAATGTATCCTCTGTTACCCCTGACTCATCCAGCACCTGCTGCCCCGCAGGCCGCGATGCTGCCAACACCTCAATGCTGGGGTAGGGATCAGACCTGCCATGCTGCCTCCACGCCATCAGCTCGTCCAGGCAGAACTGCACCTGCTGTTGCGTTATCTTCACCGGGTGGCCAGCGAGTTTGTAGTGCGTGGCAGCTGCACCCTCAGACTTGAGGCGCCAATACCATTTCCTGATCATAGCTGGCAGGTTCTTAGGCACAGGATAGGTGTGACGCTTGCATATTGTTTTCACCTCAGCCTTGGCTGCACCCATCTGTGCCTCATCCCCATCCCATGAGTTGGCTAGGATGTGGTGCACCTCGTTCCAGTCAGCCTGAGATGCTGTCAGGCGAGGTTTCTGCAGAAAAATTGGTGAAATTGTGTGAGCCTGGTGTGTCAGCTGTGATGATTTGGAAGAATTGGCATGGATAACTGCAATCTGTACGGCGTTGTGCTGCAAGTGGTGCAGTTGAGTTGCGTCAGGGCTGAGGCCTGACAATCAGGCTGGGTGCCAAAACCCTGTCGGTACCCCGCGTAATGTTGGTTGCGCTGCTTTTGCTCATGGATAGAATGGCATTAAAGCATTTTTCTGATGTGCTTAAAAGATGCAGTTGTTGTCTGTGCATCTAGTTATTGAGGTTTTCGGACAACCCTCCGCGCGCTTTTCTCAGAACGTGTGGGGTGCCGTTCTGGGGCTGCAGCAGCGCTGGGGAAGCTCGACAAATATGCAGAATATGTTTTGCCGGCTGTGAGCTGCATCCAGTAATGCGGTGTGTCTGGTGTGCTTTGGTGATACGCACACGATCACGCATGCAGGCGCAGTGATGGCTGCATTTTGTTGGTGCTGTTTGCCAAACAGCGTTTTGCTGACAGCTGCTACTTTACCTGTGCTTGCTGGTGCTGCAGCTTTCCGTGTCACGCGTGATCGACGCACCTGAACCCCTTGGTTCCTCGTATTGTACTTCTTTAGCGGCTTAACCATGCTGGCAGGTGCTGCTGTAGCGTGTGCTGCTGTCTCGGGATGCTTTGTCACACTGTGTTATTTTGCACTTTCAAACCTTCTGTCACCGGATGCTAAGCATCAAAATCAGCTGTCATTGGCGTTGCGTGAGGGTACTTGGCCAGCCTTGCACACTGGTGTCGGAGTGTGAACGTGACGTGCACTGTGAACCGAGCTTGAGCCCAACTTCTCAGCCGCGTGGATTTCCGGCCTGATTATGTCACTCAACCAACATTATGCGGGGTACCGCATACGCCTCCCAGAGTTTCGTAGCACGTCTGCTGAAAACACCGTCTTCGTACAGGGAATCCATGCAGTCAGCTAATATTTGTAAGACAACTACTTTGCCGATTAGGCTGGCTATTTTGGTGATCGCAGTGGGCAGCGTGCAGCCGGAGGCTTTAGGCGCAGAGCGTAGCAGCACAAGCTGCTGTGGAAGGTTGAGGTTGTTGGTGAGGGTTTCGTATGTGGTGGCCGGGGTGTCCACTCGCAGGAATGCCTCTGCAATCAGAGCAGCCGTGGCGGCACACGTCCACACAAAACTTCAGGATAGGCAGCTATGGCATGCCTAAAGGCTCATGCGTTATCAGGGGCACAGCTGCTGCAGCGTCTGCTGCATGGAACACGAGCCTCGTGCTGAAGCTGCGTGCTTGAAGCAAATGCGGTGCTGCATGCATGTTTGCACGCGCCAACGCCAGGCAACAGCTGCAGTTGCCCGCTGAATACAAACACCTTGCGCGAAACCTTGCTGCACATCTGCTGCAGCAGCTGCTTTGCAAGTCACGCAAAGCCAGAGCTGAGTTGGCCGCAAGTGTGTCACTCAGCTAGTACGCTTTTTGGTCCAGTTGGGGTGTCGATCTCAGTATCCAGCTGCAGCGTTGACCCTGGCTGTGCTGTGTTCTCAATCGACGCAACCGACAGCACACCCGGCAGTGATCCTGGCGACACGCCGGTTGTGAATAGGCTGCTGCCGCCGCTGCTGCTGCCTTAGTTGGATGCTGCTGCAACGGCAATGATGTCTGCGTCTGTGAGGGCTTTGAGTTGGGCCCTGCCCTCGGCTTGTGGGTAGTTGCCGGCGATTGTTGCGCTGAGGCCGAATGACATTTTGACGATGTTGCAGCCGCGCCGTGATGCTACCCGCATGCAGTCTGCAGCTGCTCCGTACGCACCAAAGCTGCGAGCGGCAGTCATAGACGGAACCAGCAAAAGGTTGCAGGGTCAGTGGCAAGCAAAAATGGTAGCAGGTTCCTAAGTGCATGTTCTGTTCTGTATTGGCGCGGCAGGGATCAGTTGTGACTGCATGCACCACCGGTGGGTGGGCATTCAGCCTGCTGTCGCACAACAAGCACCAACAGCTGCGGCTGGAGATGATTTGACAGCAGGACACTCCTGCTGATTCCTGCTTGAAAATATCAACAGCAGGTGTGCGGTATGCACAGCAGCAGCAGCAGCAACAGCAGCAGCTAATGCTCCAGTCGATGTTCCCGTGCTGAGCTTGATGTGGTATCTTGTGCGGCGTGCCTCACCACTCACCCCCAATAAGCCAGCTGGCAGTCAGTCTTAGTGAAGTCAAGGCAAGCATGAATCACCACAGTGCAGTGCAGCTGCTGCATCATGCGGCATGAAACTGGCCAACACGCATGCAGCATACTTTGTGCTTACTTGAAAGCCCCCAGCAATGCCCCATATGCTACCCCTTGCTGGTGTGGCAGTGGCTGGCCATCTTTGTCTTTCAACTTGAATGGGAACGAGCCTGCAGCAATGCCTGCACAACATACAAAAAACACCATGTTTCTTTGATATACCTTTCAGCCAAAGACCCAAGTAGTGAGCAGGCGAGCATGGAGTCGGTGGCCAGCAGTAGCTGCAGATACCTGGCTGCAGCACGACATGCTGCGGCAGGCACTCCGCTGTGTTGATGCGTAACACTTGCTCAGTACTTCCATGACCTGAATCTGACAGTGTCGGATGATAAGGCTGAAGAATGTGCTGTGCGGGTCACCTGCAGTATGCGTGCCATGCATATCCCAGGTGCCTAGCGGGTATGTCGGCTCCTACACGCCAAGCATGCAGCAGCAGTCACAGCACCAGAACCAAGTGTGCACCATGCACACTGAGCGTCAAGCAACTCATTTCGTAGGTAGCATGGTTGACAATATCTGCCACACTCTCAAAAATCCTGAACAATGCTGTGCAGCATTCACAGCCCACAGGGTTGCAAGCCAGCCGAAGTTTGGCTCATGTGTACTGCATCGGTAGTGCTGTTGTGCCAAATTTAAAGCCGCCCCAGCCACGCCTGTTCACCAATTGCCGCTGATTGCAGCTCTGTCAACAGTTAAAAGCTTTTCAGGCGCTCGCTGCTTAGCCATATACGAAACAAACGAACCATAGCAGCACAACCACAGCAGCATGACCCTCCATTCCATGTGCAGCAGCAGCAGCAGCAGCTCACCACATCGTCTCTTTTTGTGTCTGCGTTGTAAGCTGTGAACACCCTGCACCCCGGAGGCCCAGTGACACCCAGGGAGGCTCGGGCTACTGCAGTTGCCAAAGGTTGGGTGCCTGATGTCAATGGGGCCGTCTATGACGCACAGCCGCACACCTTCGCCTGATAGCCCAAGCGCCTGTGCTGCCGCCACCTGCAAGAATCCCGCAATGCATCACAGCTGAGTAACCCAAGTTCAACGCTGTTATTGTGTATGCAACTGCCAGGACTGCTTTTTGTCACAGCGTGTTATCACCAGGCTCATGTTGCGCTTGTCACCGTCAAAGAAGTGTGTATGGATAACTATGGCCGCTCAACTTGGCAGGCGTGATGATGTGGGCTGCAGCATGCTGCTGCTGGTCTACGTTGGTACATCACACCGCTGCCCCCAGCTGCTGCTGCGGCTGCTGCTGCTGCTGCTGTTGCTAGTACCTGTGTGATGCCATCGGCTCCAATGAGCTGCACCTGTGCTCCTCTGCCGCCTGCTGCTGCAGCTGCTGCTGGCTGCGTTGGCACGTCAGCGGCATAATCCTGCAGATGATCATGCGAAGCACGCAAAGAGGCAGATATAACTGTGGATATTGTGCAGTTCACAGGAGTTCAAGTGATGAGAGGGGTCAATTCGTTCGCCAGCTGACACCTGTGGTGCAGGCCTGACCAGGCTGTTGTACTGCTGGCACTGTTGTGTAGTAGCGCCGGACGACGTGCTCACTAAGTGTAACGACAGTATTCAACAAGTCAGTCATGGATTTCATCACCCCATCTCGTAGCTGGTGCAGATTCTGTGTACCAGGAGCGTATGGATCATTAACCAACTGATGAGCAGACAGTCAGCCACTGTAGGTGTATGTGGCACAGCAAGCTATACCATTATTGTATGCCTATTAAGATAAAGTGATGTTCATAAACCGAAATCAAACATTGTGGCAGCCTTGCCTCTGCGTACAAGCCCTGAGCAGCAACGCGGTGCCCGGGACCCAGAAGTTCTGCTCCGCTTCCTCCCTGTGCGCAACAAAGCCCGATCAACAAAAGAAGTATATGCATAACTGCTCTATGTGCCGAATGTGAAGTTGGTCTTGCAGCATCAAGTTGCCATTGCTGCTCGCGTCGTTGGGGGCCAACCGAGTTCCGATGTGCGCATGTGGAGGGAAGTGCGGAAGCACAGCCGCATCAGACGGGCGATGCAAAGCAAGATTTGTGTACGGCTTTATAATTCGGGAAGATGGTGTCCTCTGCGGAGTGTGACGCGTGCTCAGAAATTCTGACAGATTGCCAATTGCGATTGAATTGCTGACGTCGACAGCACCCTCAGCTTGGCAAGCTGTTCTCGAGTTACCCCGTTCTCCGGGAGTAGGGAAAGAAAGGATAAGATAAGAAAAGAGTACCGTGATAAGATTTACTTAGTAGGACACCACATGGGATGAGGTTACAGAGTCACAGCACAAGTTTGCATGAGCAGTGTCACCAGAGAAGTGTGCAAAGGGGGGAGTTTATCTGCTTTACTTGCGTTCATGCGCCTTCAAGTACCGCAACATTCTTTACAGCACAAAGTTTCAGCAGCACTCCGTAGAACCGCAGCGCACCAATGCAATCCTGCCTGCTGTACAGTCCTGGTGCAACTGCGGCATGGTGTGCGTAGCGTGAAGCTGGCACACAACAGCAATCTTGACTACTGTGGACACAGCAGCCCCAGCCACGATACTTGCTCAATTCAGCACGATCCAGCTCAACACCCACATACAGCACAACTCTTTAGAGCAGACAACACACGCTTCAGCAGATGCCGTTAGCATTCTCTGTCTGATCCTGCTATTAAAAAATAATAATTATTATTTATTATAATAATCAATCCTTGCAAGCCATACCTTTCGGCATCGGCAATTTGAACAGCAATAGCGTAGTGCGACTGGCTACAGCTACTGTTGAGACAAGTTCAGACTATTGTTGACTCTGTTTTGTCGTATTACATGGAAAGCGGCGCGTTTCGGGCTCTTCGCCCTTCATCAGGCTTCAATCCTGTGAACACGGACAGAATCAACAAATACTCGCTATCAGAAGCACACAACAACAGGGTGCAGGTTTTTGGGTGAGGTCACTGGCCATGTTGCCAGTGGCTCGAACCCTGTACAATACTGCACTGCAAAAGCAAACCATGAGGTCTTGATGATGAACACAGGGTGAGAGCCACTGGCAACATGGCCAGTAACCTCACCCAAAAACGGCCAGTCAGTGACTGGCCTTTACTAAGAATGACCCCAGGTTCCTGCCTTTTGTGTATGCAACAATCGGTCTCTCTGAAACCTCAGCATGCAGATCTCCACCGCCAAATGGAAATTGCACGGCCCAGATAGATAGAGGGGTTACATGGTGTGTTCATGCGGCATACGCCACCACAGACACCTGGTAAAATAGGGTTCAGCATAGAGCTCAGCACGGGCCGGCCCTCGAAGAGGCCCAACCCCTGGAGAAATGGCCTCATGTGTGTAAGTTTTGGCATTTGGCCATGCATGCACAGCCGCCTTCCTTACTCCATGCAATACTCCCCCAATCTACCTCCAGATGGAGAATTGAAAAGGATCTAAACAAGTGCTGCCATCAGTGTCAGGGACGGCAAGCCGTGCAGAAAGAGCACAGTACTGTGTCAGCACTAGTGCCCGGCCACTTTGGGCCACTATGCACTTTCTGCACAACGAGCAGGCTGAGCTCACAAATCACTGTTCCACCCAAAGGCAGACATGATTTACGCTGAAATATGGGTGTAATCAGTTGGACAACCAAAGCAAGGCATGTAATGCAGTTGCACAGGTCATCCATGCACTCCAGGAGCTGCCAGCAAGTTGCTGCACAACACGGACCAGGTACCACCACTAGACAGCACCTGCCTTCCGGCGCAGGCCACCCTAAACCCAGCCCATCCGCCTGCTGACCAGTAGCAGCGATACTGCTGCTGTAGTTCCTGTGAGCAGGGCAGGGCGATGCCACACCCTCAGGGTGCTGCTGTTGGCAGGGCCTGCCTGCTGCCTGCTGCTGCTACTGCTGTTGTCACACGGAGCGCTATCTCCAGCGGCTGTCACAGCTGCAGCACACCGGGCACAAATTGTGGAAGCTGCTGAAGCTAGACTGGCTGCACGCCCCGCGAGGCGTCCATCCAGCAGGGGCTTGCGAACCTTCGATGCTGCTCCGACACCAGACCTGCCGAGGCGCAGAACCGCATAGAGGCCCCGCGAGATTGCTCGGCCCAAGAAGAGGGGTTACACGGTGTGCACAGGCAACTACGTTGCAACGAACACCCGAAAATCTGGAACGTCGCAGATGACTCAGCAAAACAGGCTGTCACTCAAGGAGACTCACCCCAGAAAGTCTCTCTGTGTGTGTAACTTGACATATGGCCTTGCAGGCAAAGCCGTCAGTCACAGCACACGCAGTGTTGATGCTAAACAAAGGCAACAAAGGACTAGTGTAAACAGTGTCAGTGACAGCAAGCTGCACTTTATGCAGTGTAGCGGGCGGGCTGAACCCACAGAACATCACCCACCAGCAGCAACACAGCCTGGCAGGCGGCGGTCTGAGGCGACAAACTAGGGAGAGAGAGCAGAGGACAAGCCAGCTGCTGCAAGGGCCGCACAACTACATTTTGCAGCAGCGACACGGCAACTCACAGCTCCTGCAAAGCAAGACGGCTAGCTCTGGCGTGTCAGAAGCTCACAGAGAAAGCACGTACACACAGTGTGAAGAAGGCCATCACCGCCGCACCACACACAAACCATTGCCACGCAACACAGTATGCCAGGCAATAAAAGGCTGTTGTGTGAGCAGCCGATTTCTATACCGTGACGGCACCCTAGCCGTAGCGGCAAAGTCCGCAAGTGCATCCCAAAAAGCACCTACTGCTGCTCTCACAGCCACTTGCTCCACCAGCTGGGGTACCCCAAGGTCACTTGACACAGCCCACGCTGCCCTGCGGGCTTTCTCAAAAGCATGCACTGCTGCAAGACAGACCATGTCCCACACCAACCGATGGACAGCGTTATGAGGGGGGCACGCCAACCATATAGCTCGGCACGGCAGTACAGCACCTGCCGGCAACAAGTTGAACGCCCATAGTTGACTTTCCACCTCACGCCGCACCGCCATAGCAACAGGACATGTCCAAAAATGATGCTCCACCCCAGGCCCTGCAGCAGAACATGCTGCACACGCAGCAGTAGTCTGCATACGTTGAGCAGTAGGGAATGCATCCAAAGCCAAGCGCCACGCCGCTTCCTTGTACACGTTAACCACCCGCACCTGCCACCAACGAGACAACACCGACTGCACTGCAGGCAGGCTGACTGCCATCGGCAGGGCATCCAGGGCTCTAACCCGAGTAACAAAGGCAGCATGGCGGGGCGCAATGGCATCAAGCGCAGCAAGACGTTGTAGCTTCGTGGCATCGGCAACCTGCAGATCAGCCAAACGTATAAAACCGTCTGCCCCTGGCCGCTGCCAACCCAAATCAGCACACAACTGTTCGCGCGCAATCAAAATGTCCACAGGAGAAACAGAGGATAATTGTGCAACGCTCGTACCGGCAGCTTCGGCAGCCGCCAGGTGCGCGCGTGCTGCAGTATGCCACACAGACGGCACAAACGACAGCAAATGCTGCACATGCTGCCGAGCCTGCTGCCGATCACCATACTGCGGTCTACTGCGCAGCCACGTGCCCCATATCTCGCGCTCATAAGCGGAGCGCTGAGCAGAAAGCCCTGGCAAGGCACAGACACGTTCAAGTTCTGACAACAGCAACACTGCCTGACCCAAACACTGTAGCTTAGGGAGCTCCAGCAGGCCACACGGCACCACCTGTTCCAAGCCCACCTCCACCTGACGCTGTTGATCAAACCATTGCCATGACTGTACCACTGTAAACAGAGGATTGGCCCACAGCGGCGCCTCCCAGCACAAACCATCCACGTCCAAAGGCTGGTTGCCCACATGCTCGGCCCAAGGCTGGAACAAGCTAGGGGTGCATCTCCCCATACAACGTGCGAGCGTTGTAGTGGCAAGCATCTGTCATGATAGCAGACTATTTGCTGAGTGTAGCTAAGGACACCGGCCTAAGCAGCGCAGTGGTTCATGGGCACCAGCCTGCGACCCTTTGGCGGGAGTTCAAACCCTGCTAGGGCCAGGAGTGGGGTTTCCCTGCTTCTTTCTAAACCGCGCCTCACCCACTGGGGAGGTGGAAAGCAGACTGATTATTATCTCTCTTTTCGGTGTAAGGTAGACCACCCAGACCCTTACACCCCTTACTAGGCAGCATGTGGGAATCACCCCATACTGTGGACTGCATACCTAGCAGGGCCGGTGTGTATATAGCCAGCAATCGACGGAGTCCTGCGGAGAGTCGCGAGGACATTAGCAGCATCGTTCCTTCGGCTTTCGCCGAGTGTATCCCTGAGTCCAGGGACATACTGCTTAGGCTCAGAATCGAACCTGCAACCTTTCAGCGACTGTTCGTTCGTCATCACCACTGCGCCACGTGTTCAACGTCTCATGCTGTTCTGTGGTTCTGGAGGCCGACAAGAAGAAGAAGAAGAAGAAGAAGAGGGGTTACACGGTGTGTTCAAGCGGCTACGCCGCAACGGTAAACTGCCCCGATTCGCTTTGCCCACCTGGTCTTTGGCTGGGCGCGGCCCGCGAATCGCAAGCGGCAGCATGGAAGACTAGTCGCAGCGTGGTTGCTAGCTTTAGGCCTGTTTGGCTGTGTTTGGGCAGCGTGCAGCACCTGGAGCCAGTGCCAAGCGAGCAGCAGCAGTCAGACGTGCTCAGCCGTTGGTGCCTTCTTGAAGGCACCCCCTGTTCGCTGCTCTCAATCAAATGACTGGAATATTGTGGGTTTCCTCGCGGGGCCTTCCCGCCAGCCCTGCGCCTGGATGGATGGGTGTTGGAGCAGCGAGAAGGACCATGGCCCTCGTCTGGAAGGCGCCTGTACATGGCGTGCAGTCATTTCTGGCGTTTGCAGCGTTAGTAGTATGGTTTTCAGCTTGCTGAAGCTAGTGGCAGCAGCTGAAGCGGTACTTCCTTTGACTAGCAGCAGCAGCAGCAACTCTGTTGGCACGAGTACTGCATGCAGATGGTCCTAGGCGGGCATTGTGTAGAGCATTGCATTAGAAGGCCACAGCCAGGCTGGTTGTGTGTCTGTGTTCATTTTCATTTTTCCTGTGCTGGTTCTGTTTACAGGCCAGTCAGGCTGTACAGCAGCATGCCAATGGAGTCATACGACCTCATCAGGCACCGAGCCCAGCTGTTGCGTCAGCAGCTACAGCAGCGCTTTCGTGCTGGATATGAGCCACCAGCAGTAATGCTGGTGTCTGGCACAAAGATGACTGTTTGGCAGTTGGTATGCCTGCGCAAAGGCCAGCTGCTTGTTAGACGGCGGGTAGGACACTTGGCAGCTCTTTTACTTCTGGGCAGGCTTCTGTGGAAGCGGGCTGTCAGCACGCCTGTGTCAGCGTGTTGAGGTGTACAGTGCGTTTGGGCAGCGTGTTGTTGCACCTTTACATCTCTTTGAGCTGGGCTGGCATAGATTGTTGTTTGACCGCCTTTTGCCTGGATCCCCTTTTCTATGCAAAGGCAATGCATTGCACGGCTGGTTGTGGCAGCGCATGTTCTGCGTGCTCAGTCATCCCCGCTAGGGCCATACAACTGGTGGTGGTGCAGCATGTTTGTGGACTTGTGCTTGACACCCTTCTCGGGTGTGCCCTGCTTTTGTTTCTTTTACTATGCCCGTTGGTTTGCGGGTGTTGGGTATGCTGATCAGATGTTA
This sequence comes from Tetradesmus lagerheimii, assembly GCA_902809745.2. Classification (NCBI taxonomy): domain Eukaryota; kingdom Viridiplantae; phylum Chlorophyta; class Chlorophyceae; order Sphaeropleales; family Scenedesmaceae; genus Tetradesmus; species Tetradesmus lagerheimii. The sequence goes on along the minus strand of CADDIJ020001620.1, from coordinate 279,971 downwards.
GGATGCCACTTGTCACGCCTTGTCGGCGGATCCTTTGGCAACTAAGGTCTTCTATAGCGATTCGACGTAGGCCGTAGTTGTATAGAAGGCTCAGTTAGTTACCAAGGGAAGGCTTCACACAATAGACGAGGCTACGAGGACTTGAGAGGTCTGATGGAAAGACTTCTTGAGTGAATACTTCTTGTTGAGTGAGGAGAGGCCCCCTCTATTTATAGCCTTGGCGAAAACCTACAACGCCTCCTCAACTGCCTACAATTGGAACATTCTGGACCAAGGAAGCTTCTAGACAATCCTAGAACATACTACTTCCGGAAACATCTACATCCTTCCGGAGACTTCTAGAACTTCGGGAACATCTGGAACCTTCTGGAAACATCCAGAACCTTCTAGAGCCTTCCAGAAACTTCCGGTTCCTTCAACCTTACATCATGCCCCCTCCCCAAGGAGCAACGTCCTCGTTGCTTACCCATCAGCCACGTCGACGCACTTGCCTGCGTGTGCTGCGGGTAGCCACCTCCTGCTCTGGGGTTGCATGATTAGAGGCTTCATACTCATCTATTAAGCTCTGCTCAATGTTGCTTGCTGGCTCCCATGAATCATCCTCTGGGCCACAATTGAGCCAACGGACCAAGTACTTGATAATCCAGCGCCGGCCGTCTCGCTCACGCCGCTTGTCAAGGAGCTTGTCCACCAGCCACTGGTCGTCATCAGGGTAGACGAGCACGGGTGCAGAGTGTCCTTTGTGGTCAGGGAACTGCGCATCTTCCTTCCATGGCCGGAGTAAGCTGATGTGGAATACAGGGTGAATCTTGAGAGAAGCAGGAAGCTTCAGCTTGTAGGCCACCGGATTGATGACCTTCTCCACCGTGAAGGGGCCAATGAAGCGAGCTGCGAGCTTCTTGCTCATCGTGGATGGTAAATTGAGGTTGATTGTGGACAGCTTCACCTTGTCTCCGACTTGGAACAGGTAGTGTTGTCGCTCCTTGTTGGCTGCGCGCGCTTGGCGCTCATGGGACTCCCGAAGCTTGGCCTTGGCATGCTCAATTGCGTCCGTCATTTCCTGAGCACGCATCTGCGCTGCTGGCACGATCACATCTGCCAAATCAATAGGTGAGGACACATTCTGACCATACGCCAAATAGAAAGGCGTGTAGCCCGTAGAAGGACTGACTGAATCATTGATAGCAAACTCCGCCAAATCTAGGTAATCGTCCCAATCATCCTGGCGAGGTGAAACAAAGTGGCGTAACACCTCTTCCAAGGTGCGGTTCGCACGCTCACTCTGGCCATCAGTCTGCGGGTGAAAAGCTGTAGAAAACCGCAGCTCAGTGCCAAGAGCTTTGAACAATGCCTGCCAAAAGTGGCTCAGAAACCGCCGATCCCTGTCAGAGATAATGACACGAGGCAAACCATGGTGCTTATACCATGTACGCACAAATACGTTGGCGATCGCCTCCGCTCCTGCAGTCTTAGTGGTGGGTGCAAAGTGGACCATCTTTGTCAGGCGATCCACAAAGGTCACCACCGCATCATGCCCCTCCTTGGTAACAGGCAGATCTGTGATCAAATCCATGGTAATCTGCTCCCATTTTGCCGTAGGCACAGGTAAAGGCTGCAGAAGACCAAGAGGTCGCTGCATCACAGGCTTATTGCGCTGACATGAAGGACATGCCACAACATAAGAATAGACAGAACGGCTCATGTGCGGCCACCAAAATCTCCTGGCCACACGTTGCAGGGTCTTGGTGTGGCCAAGATGTCCTGCACTTGGACAGTCATGGCACTCGGCAATAATGCGCTTCCTGAGCTCGGGAATTGCTGGGATAGCCACGCGATCCTGGAAGTACCACAACCCATCATGCATCCACAGACCTGGCATCACGTCATCATAGTAGTGATCCTTCTCATATCCAGCCTGAATCTCCTCTTTCAAGTTGCTAGGCACAGATGCCGTAGCAAGCTCAATTGAGGCGAGATCCGGGCGCCGTGACAGAGGATCTGACAAATTCTTAGCTCCCTCCTTGTAAGCAATCTCCGTACCACTGTAGTACGACTCGATCCACTGACTCCACTTGGCCTGTCGTCGAGAAAGATCATGCTTCTTGTTGAACCAAGTATGATTCAGGTGATCAGAGTTGACCTTGAAGGGAACTCCTTCCAGATAGCAACGCCACTGCTGTAGAGCGTAGTAGATTGCAAGCATCTCCCGATCTCCAGTGGGGTAGTTGCGCTCTGTTGGCGAGAGCTTCCGTGACAGATAAGCCACGGGTTGCAAGCCCTTGCCCTGATTTTGAAGTAGTACCGCTCCAAGCGCAAACTTGGAGGCGTCGGTGTAGACCTCATAAGGCAAGCTCGGATCAGGCGTCACCAGTACAGGTGCGGACACCAATGCCTTCTTGAGCTCGTCGAAGGCCCGACCTTCTACATCATCCCGCCAGTGCCACTTGATGCTCTCCTTGGTGAGCTCCGTCAACGGGTACGCCTTTTGAGCATAGTGCTGAATGAAGCGCCGGTAGTAACCAGTCAAACCGAGAAAACCTCGCACTTCACGCACAGTGCCAGGTGTCGGCCACTCCGTAACCGCTGCCACCTTCTTGGGATCTGGCTTAATGCCGTCGGCACTGACGACATGTCCCAAGAAATCGATTTCGCTGAGCCCAAATGCACATTTGTCAAGCCCCACATAAAGCTGATTCTCCCTCAAAACCGCGAGTACCTTAGCCACGTGCTCCAAATGCTCCTCAGGTGTCTTGGAAAAGATCAAGATGTCATCCAAGTACACCACCACGAACTTATCAAGATATGGCTGCAAAATCTTATTCATCAAATGCTGAAAAGTTGCGGGTGCGTTGGTCAACCCAAAAGGCATAACCTTCCACTCAAAGTGACCATAACGCGTCCGGAACGCGGTTTTTGGCACATCTTGCTCAGCAATGCGGATCTGCCAATAGCCACTCTGAAGATCAAGCTTGCTGAACATCGTCGCCCCATGAAGCTGATCCATCAGCTCGTCAATGCGAGGCAAAGGATAGCGGTTTTTCACCGTTATCTTGTTCAGCGCCCGATAGTCAATGCACATACGAAGCTTACCATTCTTCTTAGGAACAAAAAGAATGGGTGCTCCATACGGCGACTTGGAAGGTTGGATGAACCCCATGTCAATCAGGTCCGTTAGTTGTCGCTTGACCTCCGCCAGCTCCAAAGGGCTCATGTGATAAATACGTAGGTAAGGGGGCTTGGCACCAGGCTCCAGCTCAATCTCATGTTCCACACCTCGGGATGGAGGTACACCTTTTGGCAGTTTGCCAAAGATGGCTGAGTACTTGTGAAGTACCCCCTTCATCCGTTCAACCCACTCGGGATCCCCCGAAGGAAGGGAGAGGTCATCTATCGCACGGATAGTTGGGTCCTCCTCAACCTCCTTGAGGATGGCAAGGTAAGCAATTGCGCCCTTGCGTAACTCCCGCTTGAGTTGAAGTGCAGACAACAAACTGACACCGGGAGTTGTCCTCTCGATGTTAGAGGGTTGCTGCAAGGTGTATGTGACGTCCCTCTTTTCAATGGTGATGGTGTTAGACACCCAGTCGATGGCAGGGTTGTGAGCAGTCAACCAAGGCTTGCCAAGGATGATGTCGTATGGTGCCAGCTGAGTGACGGTAAAAGGCCTCCGGTCCTTGAATTGTCCAATACGGAAACGTAGGTCAGGCACGACCGTCCCCGCATCTTGCAGTGAACCGTTGGCGAGCCTCACTTGACGTCGATGGAGCTTGAGAGTAGGCAATCGGAACTTCATCACCACCCTCGGATCGATGTAGTCCTCACTCGCACCTGAGTCTACTAGCACATCAAGCACCTCGCCGCGGCACTTGGCCTTCAGACGAATGAGCTCATGGCTAGCAGGCTCAAGACCACCTAGCTCCATGGCGGTGCACGAGTCTTCGGCCTCGGGTGCAGTGAGTGTCTCCAGCTCCTGCTTCGCCGGCAACTCCTCCTCCCATGGCCTTGGCTTCACTCCTGTGTTCACGGGCGGATCCCACAGGATGATCACCGGCCATTGAGAAGCTTGCTCCACCCACCTGTCCCCGGATGGGATAGAGAACAAGCCCTCCGTTCCCGCAGGGTACTCGTGAATTACCCTCATCCCCTGCGTCAGCTTCCACCACGGCTTCCTGTCCCACTTGGGCAGGATAAACACGCCGCATGTCGTCTCCGGTGCGGTCTTCTTACAATCCAGGTAGTGCCTCAGATATTGGCCAGCATGCCGGAAAGGCACATTCAGCCATACTGACTCGCCGCTGACATTAGCCTTGCGGAAGTCAGTGAAGCCCTTGTAGAACTTGTCAGCCTGGGCAGTCTCCTCACGTGCGCAGGCGTCCACTGAGAATGGCCCGTAAGCATCGGCATACTTGACCTTCTCCAGGCGGTTGAACAGCCAGTAGGTACAGTCCCGCAGTCGTCCACAACGACGGGTACCCGCTTTTCCCTGGGCTGCACTGGATGCTCCAGGCTCACTAGGCCTTTGTGAGCCTTCTACCTGGCGTGAGTCTCTCACAGGCGCACGGGGCTGAGCCTGCTCAATGCGCACAGTACGACCCACACTACTGCACGCGCCCTTCAGTTTGACCGTGCAGAGGTGTCCCCATCACGCTGCTTGTACGCTTGCAGCTTCTTGCAATCCCGCCGCTTGTGCCCTGGCTTGCCACAGTAGAAGCACTTGAGCGGCTGGTTCCTGGGTTTCTGCGGCTCCATTGCTCCGAGCTCCATGGGTGCCGGTCCGCCCCTTGCAACCGCTCCACGGTTGTTGCTGCTCATGTTGACGAAGCGGCTGTTGCCGTTTCGACCACGCTCCCACACCATCGAGTCTGCCTTAATGGCAAGCTCCACGGCGTCATGCAGTGTGGTTGGCTGCTGCAGCTTGACGTGAATGCGCACCTCCGGCTTCAGACCGCGGATGAAGCGATGAATGCGGTCGTTCTCGTCCATGTGCGGCAGCTCCAGCATGTAGGTGTTGAACTCCTGGGCATAGGCGAACACGCTACGCGTTTGGGTGAGCCGGTCAAGCCTCTCCCGCGCGTCCACCTCTGGGTCAACAGGGGTGAAACGGGCGATAAAGGCCTTCTTGAACTCATCCCAAGAAGCGTAGGGCTGAGCCTTGCCCACCGCCACAGCCTGCTCATGCTGGCGGTACCAGTTGAGGGCTGAGTCCTTGAGGTAGGCCGCTGCCACCGTCACAATGGAAGAGCTGCTGAGGTTGGCGCCCTCGGCCGCAAGGTACGTCTCCATCTTGTGGCACCAATTGACAGGGGTAGGCTGCCTGCCATTGGTCTCTGGTGGCTTGGGGAGCTTCAGCTTGCTTGTAGGCACAGCACTGGTCTGCTGCTGCAGCATCTGCTGAAGCGCGTGCTGAAGCTGAGCCACCTGCTGCTGTAAGGCCAACATCTCCGGCGACACTCCAGATCCCTCCATGGCTGCTTAGCAAGCGGACTCACAATCAGAGACGCCCTTGGCCTTGGCCTCCTTAGTGATGTGCTCCTCTATTGCCGTGTGAAGAAGATTCCGGAGCTTCTCTTGGTGTGCGCGGAGCTCTGCCGCCTGGGCTGCCCGAATGCGCGCACAAACGTCTTTTAAAAGGGATTAGCTTGCGCACCTCCTTCTTGAAGCACTGGGGCTTCACGGGCGTGGCTGAAGTTTGGTGAGGATGTTGAGAATCTTCCGGATGCGCGGAGAGTAGGTTGAAGACTTAGGAATTTTCTTGGCTGGATGCTTCTTGATGTTAGTGAAAGGCTTAAGGCAATGATAGTCGGTCTTGGCAGGAAGGTTCCGGATAGGAGTAGAAGTGACGAACTCCACGCCGTTGAGCTCAAAGGTTGTCCGGAACTTGGCGACGCTTGGGTGCGAGGGAGGCTCCAGAAACTTCACCTTGGGTACAGGCTTCTCCGGATTATACTTGCCTGGCATATGCCGGAAGCTTGTAGAATCTCCAGGACTCCTCGGTGTTCGTAGACAATCTCAGCTACCACTTGTCACGCCTTGTCGGCGGATCCTTTGGCAACTAAGGTCTTCTATAGCGATTCGACGTAGGCCGTAGTTGTATAGAAGGCTCAGTTAGTTACCAAGGGAAGGCTTCACACAATAGACGAGGCTACGAGGACTTGAAAGGTCCGATGGAAAGACTTCTTAAGTGAATACTTCTTCTTGAGTGAGGAGAGGCCCCCTCTATTTATAGCCTTGGCGAAAACCTACAACGCCTCCTCAACTGCCTACAATTGGAACATTCTGGACCAAGGAAGCTTCTAGACAATCCTAGAACATACTACTTCCGGAAACATCTACATCCTTCCGGAGACTTCTAGAACTTCGGGAACAACTGGAACCTTCTGGAAACATCCAGAAACTTCCGGTTCCTTCAACCTTACACCCAAGGTTGGCTCTCTTCATGTGCCTGATTTGCTCTATGCGGATGACGGCTGCTTGATTGCTGAGTCGCCGGCAGACGCGCAATGCTTGTTGGATTGCTTGCAGTTGTTTTGTGAGATCACTGGCATGGAAGTCAACATGCAGCCTAAGAAGACGTGTGTGGTGGTGTTCCGTAGCAAACGTGTGCCACGCCCGCGCTCAACTGCGTTCACGTATGCTGGTCAGCCCCTGAGCATTCAGAGCAGCTACACATACCTTGGTGCAGTGTTGCATGAGACCAAAGGTCTGCAGCCGGCAGTTGATGCTTTGGCGGCGTCTGGGCTCAAGGCCATGCATACCCTCTTGGGCCGCTTCCGTAAGCAACGCATCACACAATACGACATGAAGTGCCGCATGTTTGACATCATGGTTGAGCCTGTTATGTCATACGCATCTCATGTGTGGGGCCCCGAGTTGTGCCATACAGGCTTGTTCAGGCGCACAGGGTGGCGCATGTCTGCAGCTGACAAGGTGCATGTGTCATTCCTTCGCTACATGACTGGGGCTGGGCAACGCTCCAGCATTGATGTGCTGATGCGCGATCTTCACCGCTCGCCTGTTCAGCACCATTGGGTTGTGCTGGCGGCGCGCTGGTGGGAACGCCTTAGGGCCATGCCCGTTGATCGTCTTGCGCGGGTTGCGTGGGTGTCGGATGTGGAGTTAGCATTGAGTGGTTGCAAAACTTGCTGGACATACTATCTGCTGCACACTATGCAACGCCTTGGTGTTATACAGCAGGCTGCATGGCGTGGGCCTGGGGTGACGGCTGCAAGTGTATGTGGGCTTGAGTTGCATGCCACAGCCGTGTCTGCTGCCCTTGCACGCTTGGTTAAGCAGGGGTGGGCCGATGCAGGTGCGGAGGATGCTGACCCAAGAACAGCACCAAGCAATCATGTTACTATGTGCACACATGCTGCCTGGGTGCATCCTATGGAGGCTGATGCTGCTTTTGACCGCAACACACAACCTCAATACATGCAATTATGCTTGCCGTTCCGGGTGTTGCAGTGCCTTGCACGGCTTCGCACTGGGGCTGCACAGTTGGAGGTGCAGCTGGGTAGACATGCCCGCCCTCCGGTGCCCAGGCAGCAGCGGTTGTGTAGACTGTGCTCGTGTGCTAATCCTGTTGCAGCTAGCCGAGCAGTTTGGCGCACACGCGTGCACGCCCGGACTGGGACCTATGACAATGTGGAGGATCTCAAACACTTTCTGCTAGAATGCCCTGCATATGACCACTTGCGCGGTGCCTGCCCTAGTGTGTTCTATCCTGCGGGTACTGTAGATCGCTATGCTAACGAGTTGGTGCCGCGCATTCTAGACTGTGAGGATCAAGAGGGCTTGGCTGTGGTGGTTTATCAGATGTGGTTGTATCGCTCAGTGTTGCTGGGGTTGTCCCCTGACCATCAAAGTGTGCCAATTCAGCCTGAGGGTTATGTCCCTGTAGATGACGCCTTAGACGCTGTTGCTCCTAGCCCGTGATGAGTTTAGGTTACTTGACGAGTTACACATGCATCCTGTCACATTATTGGTTTGCTGCCGCCTTTATGCCGCCTTAGTTGCCCTGCCTATCTCTCTGGCTGTGTGATCTTGACAACATGCTTTTTGGTTGGTGTGCTTCTTCAGCACATGCTGTTGGCTGATTGGGGTGTGTCACTGACACACCGCAGATATAATCTTATGCTCAATCTGGAGAGACCCTGTGCTCAACGGATGGCCTCAATGGGCTACATTGTGTGCTCATCTTCTTTCGTCACGCGTTGACATTGTGCTCATTTTGGGGTGGCTCATACCATCTGAGATGGTGACTGGACCCACATGTAACTACTCTCTCTCTCTCAATACGCTGCTGCGGACTTGTACACCAGCAGTAATGAGGATGACAGCACTTATGCAGAATACTACGATGACGACGAGGAAAGCAGCGATGACGAGTACTACACCAGCACTGATGAAGACGAGGTCAGCTGTTGCTGTGGTTGAATTGATGGTACTAGTCAGCTAGTAGTTGAGCACCCAGCCTGCACAGCTGCTGATTCCACTGCAGCTTGCGGCATGCCACTGCCACTGAATGCATGCACCCCTACGGCGCATGTGCAGTGCCTTTGGTCTGCTGCTGTCACAGCAATGCTGCTCAAGGCTGCAGCTGCGGGACGGCCGCAGCAGCAGTGTTTGTGCCACGTGGCACTGCAGGGCATCACATCAATGTTGCTGGCTGACAGTTACTTCACATGTGTATGACTTCAGTAGCAGCGCGGGTTGGTGCATCTTTGGCATTGACTGCATGCGTCTGCAGGGATTGATGAGCTATGCACACATGTACACTGCCCATGCCAGCTGCATACAGACCACCTCACATGCACTGCTGCTGCTGCTGCCGCCGCTGCAGGAGGGCGAGTGCTACGAGGTGCATCACGTGCACAAGCGGCTGCCGCTGAAGGCGTGGGCGATGACGGCACGTACGTCATATCATACGAGGGCGGTGCCACAGCTGGGAGTGCCGGCCTGTCTGACGGCCTATACGGCGCTTTGCAGCTAGCTGGCAAATACAAGCGGAGTGTTGCAGCCATCTCCATGGTCCGTAACCAAGGCAGCAACACATACAGCTCGTCAGACGATCCAGGAGAGGTGTGGTTCTACCAACGTGACACTGGAGTTACGTACATGGGCGAGGGATGCTGTGAGCAGCTGCGTGACATTTGGCAGGGAGGGGAGGGGGATGATTTCATAGAAAAGGTGCCTTTTGCACCGAGCAACGGCTGGTATGCCTTCAAGCATGGTGGTGGTGCTGCATGGAGCGGTCGTCCAGACTCTCTCTATGCCGCGCTGGACGAATGGTTGCATGAGTATGATGGCGTAGAGTGTCTGTCTGTTGGCCACAATGGCGAGTGGTTTGTCAAGTTTGGCACTGGGCATTGCATGAGCAACGGTGTACACCCAACGCTAAGCAAACTGCTGAAGAAGCAGGAGCAGACTGGCGCAGTGGAGTGGGTGGAGTTGGGTCCTGACGGCACCTTTGTGGCACTGTTTGAGCGGTACACAGCGTGGTATGGTGGCAAAGAGTTGACTGATGAGCTGCTGTCCTGATGGGCTCAGCCAACGCTGCCTCACAGGCGATATTGCATCAATGCAGCATGGTTGGGCAGCACTGCCCAGTCATGCCATGCAATTGGATTCCAGCTGCTGTTTGTATGTGTGAAATGGCACTGGAAGGTTTGTGTTTGTATGTGTGACATCATCCCTGCCCCGCTCCGCCACCTGCTTTGGGGATTTGGAAGTGTTTAGTGCAAGTTACTGTTGTGCTCAGCGGCTGCCACTGGCAGCATGCTGGCAGCATCTGGCCCAGATAGCCTATCTGCAGTGACTGCAGTTGCGGCTGCCGCAGCTGTGACAGCAGCAGGGCCGCTTTGCTGTGACAGCAGCAGGGCCACTTTGTTGAGTCCTGGGGGCATTGTGGCTTGCATTTTGCTGCATTGCCTTTGTAATCTGCATGTCCTTTTCAATTTTGCCTGGCTGCCACGTGGCACTTGTGCACAACTTGTGCACAAGTTGCTAGCTTGTCAGGGTAGCAGCGTCCTATGAGCGCTGTAGTACTGCAGTTTCTGGTTGTCCATTGGGTTTGGACTGCACAGCATTTCCTTGGCGTTCAAGGCGGTGTTAATAGAGTGGTCAGCGCATGCTTGCTGCAGCCGCTGCAGCCGGGCTGTCACTGCCGACAGCCTGTCAACAAGCACACATGCAGGCGCTGGTAAGTTGTGGCTACAGTTCTGATTGTCCCAAGGGGTGTCCGAGACCGTGCAGCACGACTCTGTGACCTGCCAGAGTCACTGGAGCAGGAGTTGGCAGAGAGACCTGGGATGCAGAGGGAGGGGTGGCAGCGCTGTCTGTAGGCCACAACAGCGAGTGGTTTGTGCTGTACAACTCTGGGGATTACATATGGAACGGAGTGCACCCTACCCTAGACGAGCTGCTGCGCAGCAGCAGCAGCAGCAGCAGCAGCTTTGGGGCCACTAGTGGCGGCAGCACTGGTGCAGTAGAGTGGGTTGAGTTGGGGCCCGACGGCACGTATGTGGCGCTGTTTGAGTACTACACGGCTTGACGTGGCAGCGATGCCTTGGCTGATGATCTGCTCAGCTGTGTGTAAAGCCGCCGGCATGCAGGCACTGAGTGTGCACTGACTGCTGCACACTATGCCACAGGCCATTTTTGTGTGCCGGTGCGCCAACACGTGGCGTTGAGTTGCTGATGCGTGTTCACATGGGATGTCTTTGTGTGCACGAGCGTACCAGTCGTTATGGGGGTAGCAGAGCAGATTCTAAAACAGCGTGTCCTGCTTGTGGTCAAAATGTTGAGTCTTTGTCACATCTGATGTTTGATTGTCCTGCCACTTCTGCTCAAAGAGATACTATGTTGGATGAGATTCGGTCTGTTTTGCAACAGACAGTTGCTGGTGGCGCTGGAAAATTGCGCAATGTATTGTCATTGACTGATGCATCGACCAAGTCGTTGCGTTTTGTTTCTGATGATGTTTGGGGTGGCAAGGGGGTTTGCCGACTGGTGTCTAGGAGCATTGCTGCGTATCTTGTGAAAGCTTGGGATGTGCGTAATAGTTGCAAACATAATGGAGCGGTGCTCCCTCTTTCTTCCGCCCCGGGGGGGCGCGGGGTCGATGGCGTTGATGCTATGGCTTGATCTGGTAATTTGATGATGATGATGATGACTATGCCAAACTGCTGGCAGCAATAGTAGCTACTATAGTACGTCTGCAGACTTATGCCAGTTGCAGCACAGCGATTGAAGGCGGTATTTTCATCAGACAGCCGGGACTCGGAGTTCTTGTGTGCTGTAAAATGTGACGAATCAGACATCTGTTCAACTTCAAGTTCAAGGCTCTGCCTGCAGTGCAGCGAATCACTTGCTACGGTAGCATGTTTCGTTCACTTACCTCACCGCCTCACAAAACTGCCTTTGTTCGGCTCACCCGTTCTCATTTGGGGCATTGTATCTGGAACTTAGCACATATTACGCATACTGTCACATCACCAGCAGCGCTGCCAGGCAGCTACAGTTGAACACCGTTGCCGCACCTTTTATGCACAAACTTTGTCCATGATGCACTCAATCTGCTTTTGCCACACCACCAGCATGACCGTCTGGCAGACGATGACGAAACACTGCTGTACAATGCAGCTGTTGCAAATAAAATCACACATTCGTTGCCAATTCCACCCGCGACACTCAGCAATCAAGACTGCAAACAACAACTGGCAAAGACGCCCAACTTCGCATTTGAACTTGCTGCAAAACCTCTGCATGCAGTTCAATGACTGGGCTGCTCAATAGCATGGTTGCATTATCACCAACTCAACAGTTCAGCAATGAAGCCTTACCACGTTGTGAAATTCGCTTCGGCAGCAATCGTGCTGTACAGCCGCCGTCAACTGCAGCCGTCACATGCAAATGCAAGCCCACATCTCTCACCACCACCACCACCACCACCACTCTTGCCAACCAGAATTGCAGCCTCTAAACTAACCTAACCTTGCTGTGGCAGCATCAGCAACTACCTGCAACTGCATTCAACACTCCTTTCACACATTTCGAAGAACGGATTTAGACGGAGCCTGGACACCAGGTAAATGCAAGCTGCACAGCAGGTGCATGCTTGAAGCTGCGCACCTTCAATACAAACTTGTACATGAGCGCAGATCAGCAAGTTTCGACAACTGCAGTCAACACAACCCTCACTCAAAACGCACTACCGCTACCCCACGGTTGTGAACATTGTCTTGCTGCCACCCTTGCTAATCGTTGCCCTCCTACAACTGCATCGTAGCGTGCATACGGTCTGGTGCTGACCAACGCCACGTGGTTGGTGCACCAACCCCATTGCAAACCAACGGCTGCTACAGTAACCCTACACCTCAAAAACAGCAACAGCGCCAAACACTGCTGCTCAATCCCATGGTGGTGAATGTCGTCTTGCTGCCACCCTTGACGGGCCCCCGTGCCACAACATCATAGCGTGCACACAGTGTGGTGCTGATCAACACCACAACACGATTGCAAACCAACGTCTGCTACAGTAACCCTACACCTCCGCGGTGCCTTGAAGGCGGCAGCAGCGCCGCAGTCGCTCTACCCCATGGTGGTAAACGTTGTCTTGCTGCCACCCTTGATGGGTCCCCCTGCCACAGCATCAGAGCTCTGGCGCTGCCCAGGACCACCTCCAAACTCAACGGCAGAGCCGCCAGTGTGTGTGGCGCCGTATGAGTGGCGGCCTTGAGCAGCCTTGGAGTAGGCTGGGTCGTTGGGATCGCCCACACCGTCTGCAGCAGCAGCAGCAGCAGCACAGTCAGTCTCCGCCTTTTGGACTTCGGATCAAAGAGCTTTTATCATGGCTACAAATATTCGCCTGCTTTCCTTCGGTTGTATAATAGTGACCACTAATACCAAGACTGGATTTCCCAGTCCTACCTACTACGAAAGCTCGCTACCCCAAACCTAAGTGTGGCGCTGTGAGGGCGGGGGTAGTCCTGCGCTGCCTTGGAGTAGGCTAGGTCGTTGGCTTTGCAAGAGCCTTGTGTGCTGTGAGCAGGTAGTACTGCACCTGGCCGTTTCCACCTTCATATCAACACAGCGCATGGTTATATGACGGGATGGTGTATGAACTGGCTGCCTTGCACCATATCACCGCATGGTTCTATGACTGAATGGTTGCAGCAGCCTCACCTGGCACGTTGCCCTGGTACTCTGACAGCTTGGCGCCGATGCCCACGTGGTCCTCACGCACCTGAACCAGCAGCAGCAGCAGCAGCAGCAATGGCAGCAGCAGACTGTTTGATAGTGCTCCTGCACTGCGGCTTATGTCTACTGTAATAGCAGCTGTCAAAGCGTCCACCATGCTCAAAGCAGTTGCTGGTTGAACGAGCGCGTTCTGAAGTTGATCAGTCTTCCCACCTGCTGGGCATGGCCCCTATAGTCGTGTGCTTTGTGACGCGCGCAGCAGACTTCATAGCGTACAGCATGCTCAGCACACTTGCTGGTTGAACGAACGTTGTGCTGTTGATAAAAACACAAATAGAGCAACAACACGCACTGCCAAATTCGATATGACCGGTTCATGACGGACTGCCCACCTGCTTGGCGTGGCCTCTGTAGTCGTGTGCTTGGTGTGCATTCTTGCCAGTGACCTCCCTGTGCTTGGTGTGCATTCTTGCCAGTGACCTCCCTGTGCTTGGTGTGCATTCTTGCCAGTGACCTCCCTGTGCTTGGTGTGGATGGCTGGCTTGCCCCCGCACTTGGTCGCAGCGGGAGTCATCTGCAAAGAGCAGACAATGAGATACCGGACACACAGCAATTAATCAGTGAACACCAACTGTGCTTGGTGTGGATGGCTGGCTTGCCCCCGCGCTTGGTCTCAGCAGGTGTCATCTGCAGTGCAGAAGGTGTGTATGAGGTACACAGCAGATAGTCAGTGGAAGCCAATTGTGTGTGTATATGGCTGGCTTGCCCCCGCGCTTGGTCTCAGCAGGTGTCATCTGCAAAACACAGAAGGTGTAATGAGGTAAGGTGTAATGAGCCACACATGCTGTAAGCAACCACTCCGTGACCGGTGTCCATGCTTGGTGTGGCTGGCTGGTTTTGCCCCCGCGCTTGGTCTCAGCGGAAGTCATCTGCAAAGAACAGACAGTGCACAATATTAATGTGTCTTGTAATTAGCGCTATTCTGCAATCACCCTGTGTGGTGCATGCCATCTAAGATGGTGAACGGCCTACGTGTAACTTCCCTCGCTCAATGTGTTTTGTAGTTTCGGCGAGATTTTATATCCATTTGAAGAGTAGAAGCATAGTAATTTAAAAATTGGTATGTGTCAAGGCTGACGGCGCCACGCTCACAAGCCTGTGTAAAGGATGTGAGTGTGGAGCCTTCAGCATTGACACATAGCAAGTCTGAAGCGCAGACCATTGCTGCAACCCAACTCGCTACCAAACTTGATTTCATCTGAAGTTATCTGCAGGGCAGCAGGTGCACAACAGCTTGTGGCATATGATGAATTGTAAGCATAAAACACAACTGTGGTTGGTGTGCTTTACCCTGCGCTTGGTCTCAGCGGGTGTCATCTGCAATACCAAAGACAGTGCATAGCCAAATTCAGTTCCTCTCATCCAATTTGCTCGAGGGGTCACCCTTCCAAGGCTGCCTGTTGAGCAAATTGGATGAGAGGGATTGTGTGTGGTGTGGTGGCAAGCTTGCCTCCACGCTTGGTGGATTAGAGTTATTGCTGATACCATGTTGCAATTGCAACAATAATTGTTGACTGTTCGTTGACCCTTCTATGGAGAGTCACACACAACGAGTTTGTCTGCAGCGCAGCTGGTGTCTTAAAATACACAGCAGATGGTCAGCACCTGCACAATCAACGTGCACGGGCGAACAATCTGCCGCGTATGTCAAGACGATGCGGCACTCCGCGCCTGAAACAAAACACATACTTGCTTCAATAAAGATTTGTAGTCAGCCTAAAGTTGGGCTTGAATCCGGCAGACAACGTCAGATGCAAAGCGAGGATCAGAGTATGCGTTTGAAGCATTCAGGCGTATGCTGGCGGTGGCATGGGCAAGCTGCAGCAGCGCATAGGTACAGCACCTGTACTTTGCAGGACCAACAGCATTGTAGGTGACATGACAACAGGAACGCACAGGCTTAGTATGGCAAAATTTGCATTGTTGATGTCGCAATCAAGTGTTGATGCACCATGCCAGCGATGCAAAGATTGAACAGCAGCTCTCAACAGCACCAGGGGTGCTGGGCCTCGGCTCCACGGTGGAGATTGCAGAGCCCAAGTGCACCACATCTGCTGTGATTGAGAGTGCAGATGACGATGAGACTTTAGCTAGCGGCATGCTAACAACAAAACCAGCATGCTGAAGGCAGTGCTGCTTTGCTGTTGTAACACACAACACAGACAAACATGACGTCTGAACCACACAACAAATCAGGTGATCCATCATGCCAGCAGTGCAACGACTTTGCCAAGTCAGCAGCGCGGCAATCCCACTGACGCTTTCGCAACAGCAGCAGGTGTGCTGGCCTCGGCGCCATAGTGACCAGTATGGCTCCTGAAGCTACCACATCTGCTGCTGCTGAGAATTCGGTACGTTGGCTTGCGACATGCTACCAACAAAACCAGCATGTTGAAAGCAGCTCTGACTTGCTGTTGTAGCAGCTCACAACATAAGACGAACATGACTATTTAACATCACAATGCATACATTGGTCCTTCATGCCAGCAGTGCACCGCCTCCGCCATGTCAGCAGTGCGGCAACTCCACTGCAGCTCTCAACAGCAGCAGGTGTGCTGGCCTCGGCGCCATAGTGAAAACGATGGAGCAGGAGGCTACCGCATCTGCTGCTGCTGAGAATGCAGGTGACTGCCATACAATAGGTAGCTGCATGCTAACAAACAAACCAGCATGTTGAAGGCAGCCCTAGTAGCTGTTGTTGCAAATACGGCTCACTGCACAGCATGAACAGGAATTCACAACCATGCAATAACTTACGCGATCCGGCAACCCAGCAATGGAAAAATTCCACCACAGATTTCAACAGCAGCAGACATGCCAAGTCTCTGCGCCAATAATGGCGACGACACACGGCACATCTGCTGTTGCTGGAAATGCAGGTAACTGTGACATGATAGAATCATTCTGGCAGCATGCAAGCACAGTAAACAGCATGTTGAACGCAGCGCTGTTGTTGCAAACACAGCCACCGCCCAGGATGTACAGGACCTCTGAACCACACAATAACAACGTAATCTGAAATCACAGGAGCGCAATAGTTCAACTGCGGCTCTCAACAGCAGCAGGTGTGCAAGGCTTGGCTGCATGCTGATGACCATGCAGTCACCCCCCACCACATCTACTGCTGCTGAGAACGCGAGTGACTGCAATGCAATAACTAGCTGCATGCTAAAACAGAAGAACCAGCATGTTAGGGACGGCGCAAGTTTGCTGTCATTGCAGAGGCACAGCCACCGCCCAGAATGTACAGGACCTCTAAACCTCACAAGAACCGCATAATCTGACATCACAGCAGTGCAATGGTTGCACTGCAGGTCTCAACAGCAGTAGGTGTGCTGGGCCCCGCTGCATGCTGACGCGCACCCATCTGGCGCCCACCACATCTACTGCTGTTGAGAACGCGGGTCACTCAGTTACTGTAATACGATAGCTACCTTCATGCAAACACAGAAACCAGTTTTTTCTGGACCTAGTTTGCTGTACTTGCAGAGGCACAGCCACCGCCCAGAATGTACAGGACCTCTAAACCTCACAAGAACCGCATAATCTGACATCACAGCAGTGCGATGGTTGCACTGCAGGTCTCAACAGCAGTAGGTGTGCTGGGCCCCGTTGCATGCTGACGCGTACCCATCTGGCGCCCACCACATCTACTGCTGTTGAGAACGCGAGTCACTCAGTTACTGTAATACGATAGCTACCTTCATGCAAACACAGAAACCAGTTTTTTTCTGGACCTAGTTTGCTGTACTTGCAGAGGCACAGCCACCGCCCAGAATGTACAGGACCTCTAAACCTCACAAGAACCGCATAATCTGACATCACAGCAGTGCAATGGTTGCACTGCAGGTCTCAACAGCAGTAGGTGTGCTGGGCCCCGTTGCATGCTGACGCGCACCCATCTGGCGCCCACCACATCTACTGCTGCTGAGAACGCGGGTCACTCAGTGACTGCGATACAATAGCTAGCTTCATACACACAGAAACCAGCCTTTTGCTGGAACTAGTTTGCTGTACTTGCAGAGGCACAGCCACCACCCAGGATTTACAGGACCTCAAAATCATACGAAAATAATGAGATTTAAACCCACAGCAGTGCAATGATTTCACTGCAGCTCTCAGCAGCAGCAGGTATGCTGGGTCTCGCTGCTGCACGCTGACATCGTGCAGCATGTGCCCACCAGATCTACTGCTGCTGAGAACGCGGGTCACTCAGTGACTGTGGCACAATACTAGCTAGCAGCTAGCTGCATGCTTAAACAGACACCGGCATGGCAAGGGCGGCACTAGTTCACTGTTGTCTGTGCAAACGCAGCCGCACAAGGTTGAACAGGACTCCATTGAGGTCATAAACCACACAATGCAGAAACCCGCACCTCAAATGGATGATTGCTGGGGCAGCCGGTCTTGCACATCCCTTGCCGGACTGGCAGGGTGCACATACGCTGCGCTTGCGACGTGTCACCAGAGCAAACGATTAACGCCTGTCTGCTTCGCACTCACACAACAGCACACAAACCCTTGACCATAGCAACATACCAGACAATCAAAACAACATTAGCAGCCCGCTTGCCAACGCACCTCAAATGGATCATTGCTGGGGCCGCCAGTCTTGCGCATCCTGCCGCACTGGCACGCGCACAGCCAAGGTCCACACGCACAACTCGCACTAGTCGACGTTGCCTGCTTCGAACTCCAACATGCAAAAAACCTCACCCAACCCCGTCAGACATACAGACGTACAACGTAGCACACACCCTGTGTACGCACCAGCCAAACAGAAAAAGAACAGCACGCTTGGCACCGCACCTCAACAGGATCATTGCTGGGGCCGTCAGTCTTGCGCATCTTGCCGCACTGGCAGCGTGCACACGCACTGAGCTTGCAATTGTCACCCGCGCAATCAAGCGAGTCAACACCTGCGTTTACACACTTGGAACATGCAACAAAAGCACACAAACGCCCCAGACATAACAACGACGTAGCACACATCCTGTGTATGCACCAGTCTAACAGAAAGCACGTTTGCCACCGCACCTCGAATGGATCGTTGCTGGGGCCACCAGTCTTGCGCATCTTGCCGCACTGGCAGGGCGCACACGCGCACAGCTCGCATGACGCAACGCCTGCCTGCTTCATGCTGCTGATGGGCTCTCCGTGCTCTGAGTCAACGTAGCGCGCTGCTGCTGTGAGCTCCTCGTACTCCATGCCGACCTTGTTCTTGGTGAACTCAGCCCTGAAGTTCATGCAAAGTGGGTGTGAAGTTTGGTTTGAACATGTATGTGACATCACAAACGTTCGAGGAGAGAGTCTCTGCTTTTTGGGTCCAAACAGCACGCTGCTGCTGTGAGCTCCTCATACTCCATGCCGACCTTGTTCTTGGTGAACTCAGCCCTGAAGTTCGTGCAAGGTGGGTGTGAACTTTGGTATGAACATGTATGTGAAGTTGAAGGTGCATGATAAGGGAGTGCATGCTCTGTGGGTCCATGTAACATGCTGCTGCTGTGAGCTCCTCGTACTCCATGCCGACCTTGTTCTTGGTGAAGTCAGCCCTGAAGTTCATGCAAAGTGGGTGTGAACTTTGGTATGAACATGTATGTGAAGTTGAAGGTGCATGATAAGGGAGTGCATGCTCTGTGGGTCCATGTAACATGCTGCTGTTGTGAGCTCCTCATACTCCGTGTCGGCCTTGTTCTTGGTGAAGTCAGCCCTGAAATTCACACAACTTGGGTGTGAACATGGTGTGAACATGTGTGTGAAGACAAGAACGTTTCATGAGGGAGGTCTGCTCTTTGAATCAACATAACGCACTGCCACTGTGAGCTCCTGATATGCCATAACAGCATGTGTACGCATGTGCAGCGACAACATTGCTCTTGGCCCTGATAACGTTTCAAGGTTGTTCAGCTGAGGAGTAGGCTGCTATCGGCAGCCCACTTGTTTCATGTTTGTTGTGTACCAGGCACGTGTAGACGTTCTTGGCAGCCACAACAAAGATGATCAAGTGTGCCAGGCATGTATGTATATACATCGCTTGTGATGTTATGTCTCGACTGTTGCCGCAACACACACACACACACAGCGGCTGTGAGCACGCTATTATGATGCAGTTGCACACTTGCCATGCAAAGAAGTTCACTGAACACTGCGCAGCAAGATGACATCAGCCCACTCATGCCAACTTGCTTGATCTTGTCCGCGTTCCGCGTTGTTGTGTACAGGTGTTCATCATTTGATGTTATTCACCAGCAGGCCCCAGCAGCAGCAGCAGCCCGTTTACCCTCCATGCCAGTCAACCCGCTGGTGCCAACTGCCGCCACGCAACCTCGTAAAAACAGCACAAAAGACCCAAATTGTATCTTCAGAGCAGCATATCGCCAAGCACATTCACTTGACCATCTCTCCCTTCTGCCCCGTCGCGTACAGGTGCTCATCGTCACCAGCAGGCGCACCACCAGCAGCAGCAGCAGCCCTACTGCCCTTCATACCAGTCGCCCGGCTGCCGCTGCCCACTGTGCCACCATCACCACCACCACGAAACCTCGTACAAACCACACAAAACACCCAACAAGTATCTTCAGGACAGCAAACATCGTCCTGCAAACTCACTTGACCATCTCTCCCTTCTGTCCTGTCGCGTACAGGTGCTCATCATCACCAGCAGGCGCACCAGCAGCAGCAGCAGCCCTGTTGCCCTCCATGCCAGTCACCCCGCTGCCGCGGCCCACTGTGCCACCATCACCACCACCAGCAGCGAGGCCTTTGGCAGGCTCCATTGCCCGCTCGTCGTACTTGGCCTCGTTTTCGCGCTCCTTCTGGCCGTGCAGCACCTTGGCACCTGGGGAAGCGGCATCATGCACCTGCAAGCACATTCAATCAATCACTATCAATCAAACAATCACAACCAATCAACCAAGCACATTTGTTCTGGAAAAGGAGTACTTGACACCTAGGGGAGCGGTATCGTGCACCTGCAAGTATATTCAAAAGCAGCCGAAGTTTTAGGCAGCTGCAGCAGCAGCCAGGCCCTCGGCAGGCTGCATTGCGCGCTCATCAAACTTGGCCTCGTTTTCGCGCTCCTTTTGGCCGTGCAGCACCTTGGCTCCTGGTGGAGCAGCGTCGTGCACCTGCAAGCACATTCAATCAATCACAATTGATCACAATTAAAGCCAACTAATTGATTCCGGCAGTGCAGCACCTTGGCACTTGGGGGAGCGGCATCGTGCACCTGCAAGCACATTCAATCAATCACAATCTATTGACGAGGCACGATCAACTCTGGCCGTGCAGCACCCTTAGGCACCTGGCGGAGTAGCATCGTGCACCTGCAAGCACATTCAAAGGCAGCCGTAGTATAGTAAGGCAGCTGCGGCAGGACAGGTATCAAGACTCCACTTTTCCTGGCAGACAGGTGCTCACTCTCGGCTTGTCACGGTAAGAGTAAAAACTTTAGCCAGAGCTCATCGCAGTGTTCTTTGGCCTATCAGCCACCTCTCCATTGCTGGGCAGCTGCCTCCCCCCCTGCCATCAATGCAACCCTGCCGCACACAGAGGGTTAATATATCACACTCAAACGACGGTGGGCAACAAATGCAAGCACCCCCTCTTATGACCTGCAAGTTGCAAGCTCACCACCGTGTCCCTCAGCCTCTCAGCCAGCTCCTCGTTGCTGGGCAGCTGGCCCCCGGGGCTGTCAGTGAAACCGGTGAGGTGCCTCGTCTCAGCACTGCCAGGCACGCGGACCACAGTCTCACCCTTGCTCACAGTGTCCATGGCGCCACCCTGCAGGGAAACAGTTTCAAAAAGTGTTTGAATGGGGTGAGCAAGAAGAGGCAATGTGGTTGAGTGTAAGTGGAGTGATGTGGTGGGCATGCACAGCACCTTTTCGTCCTTGCTCACAGTGTCCATGGCGCCACCCTGCAGTGCACGGAGCAAGTCAAACAACATGACCATTGGAGCAGAATGAGTAGAGTGACAAGCCGGGCACGCGCACCACAGTCTCACCCTTGCTCACTGTGTCCATGGCGCCACCCTGCAGGGGATGGAAATGAACAGATTAAACCAGACACGAAAAACGGTGTGGCAGTTGTAAAAGGAGTAATCATTTTTGTGCACGCGCACGACCATCTCACCCTTGCTCACAGTGTCCATGGCACCACCATGCAGTGAAACAGGTTTGAATCAGACAATTTTGGACAAGAGGAAGCATTGCGGAAGTCTGATTTGAGTGAAATGCCTGGCATGCGTACCACGGTCTCACACTTGCTCACCGTGTCCATGTGCCACCCTGCAGTGCAAGATCGCAGTAATGTACAAGGCGCAGCATTGGTCCCACATCATCCGATATGCTCAGGAGACAGCAGCAAAGCAGGGAACACAAGGCGTTTAGCGCAGGTCACAGGTTGCTGCCGGGCGTGATGGCAGAACTAAATGACCTGCGCTGAATGCCTTGTGCCTAGCAGGCATGCGCGATAGCGCCTCAAGCTCGCGCAAGGTGCCCTTGGTCTCATAAAAACCAACTTAATGAAAAGAACAAGGCCACAAAATGTACAAGATGCACAAGAATATATTGTACAAGAAGCAGCATTGGTCCCACATGCAACATGCCGAGGAGACAACAGCAGGGAGCAGAAGGCTTTCAGCGCAGGTCCCAGGTTGCCGCCCAGCTAGCATGACGTGAACCCTGGGACCTGCGCTGAATGCCTTGTGCTAGCAGGCATGCACAATAGTGATTCAAGCTTGCGCAAGGTGCCCTTGGTCTCATAAAAACCAACTTAATGAAGGGAACAAGGCCACAAAATGTACAAGATGTACAAGAATGTAACGTACAAGAAGCAGCATTGGTCCAACATCATGCAATGTGCTGAGGAGACAGCAGCGAGTCAGGGAGCACAAGGCGTTCAGCGCAGGTCACAGGTTGCTGCCCGGCTCGATGGCAAGCATCTCATGACCTCTGCTGACTGCTTTGTGCTAGCAGGCATGCACAATCTTATCTCAGGCTTGTTGCCCTTGGTCGCAAGAAACACCAACTTGATGGAAGAAACAAGGCCACAGAAGGTAGGAAGATTAGCAGCAGCAACACGCATTACGTTTGCGGTGGTATTTGAGATGCATCACGGTGAAAATTGCACCGCAGGTCATAACTGCACTGTGTTCTTGACACCACCAAAGGGCCGCCATGCAACACGCTGCAGCTTGGCGAAGGCACATTGATTATGCGCACCTTTCATTACCTGTACACTTGAAAAGGGAAAATGTTTGCACAGTTGCTGAAAACGTGTTTGCTGATGATCCATCAAACATTCCTCATACATGCACGGCGTCTACAGTGGGCATGGTGCATATGGATATCCCTGTGCAGCATGCTCACTGTGTACGCCATGCACGCACGCAGCGACCTGGCCGAAGAGAGCACCAAGCAGCCTGTACATCCAGCACACAAATTAATCTTCACAACAGCTGCAAACCACATGCTTCATGCATGATCTCCACAACATCTCATGCCAGCGTCACCGCAGACGGCTATGGCACTGCGGTGATGTTTTCTGCGCAGCAGTCTGCTGCTCAGATGCGCACACTGCAGTGCCGTAGCTGTCGACGGCTGCTTTTGAAGGGGTGCCGATGACAAGGCCACAAGGGTAAGTGCACACAGGCAAAGCATGGCTGGACCTATTACAGTTCTCATGAAAAAGACTGTATACAGTATGTGCGTACATACAGGACACGCAATACTGTACAACCACAAGTTTGGTTGCAACAAAGGATTCATGATGTGCTGCCCTTTCATTGACCAGTGGCATCTGCAGAGCTGCTATGGCGCTCTCTTTGTAGTCAGAAAATAGCACGGCACAAACAAAGAACAGCTGTGTTGCTGACTCATCATCAAACTTTATGCACAACGACACCACAGCAACGTTAACAAGCACAATCAGTGCACCCAACTCAATCCCTCCGTCACACCTGGTTGGCATGACAGACATGGCTGTCATGGTGAAGCTGTAGGCATCTTGACCGCAGGCATCTTGTGAGCCACAGCGTTTGAACAGCTGCACACTGCTATACCACAAGAAACTGCTGTTACACACAATCAAGCAGTCCAAAACACGCAGCATGGCACACAGCAGCTACAGCAGCATCGCGCCGATAAAAACACCAGCATACGCTCAGATTGATCGACCAATCGCACCTGGTTGACCATAACAGGCATGGCTGTTACGATGCAGCTAGCCATGTTGACTGCGGCCGGCTGTTGTGAGAGCCACAGCAGGCGTATGAAACAGCCGCAGACGGCTCAACCCCAAGATACATTTGCTGAGCAGTCTGCAGCGGTTTGTACGCCTGCAGGCATTGGATGCCCACCAGGTGCAGGAACATCTGCAGACTGCTCAACTGCAGGATACGGCTGTTGAGCATGCTTCATCAGGCCAATACGTGCAGAGCAACAACGAAAACAACAGATACAGCGGCACAGATGGATGTAACAGGCAGTGCTCAGATTGACAAATCAAGCGCACCTGGTTGACCCTGACAGGCATGGATGTCACGACAAAGCTGCCGTGGTGAGTGCTGTTAAGCAGTCTGCAGCTGCTCGTATGCCTGCAGGCATCTGCAATGCCTACACGATCTACGAACAGCCGCAGACGGCTCAACCAGCAGAGACTGCTGTTGAGCATGGCTCCTCAGCCCAACACACGCAGAACAACAAAACCAACAGCTACAGCGGCACAGATAGATGTAACAGGCAGTGCTCAGATTGGTCAACCAAAACGCACCTGGTTGACCAAGACAGGCATGGCTGTCACGATGGAGCTGCCGCGGCGACTGCATGCATCTCATAAGCGACAGCAGGTGCAAGAAAAAAGCTGCAGACGGCTGAAAAACCAGAGACTGCTGTTCAGCAGTCTGCAGGTTTTTAGACGCCTGCAGGCTTTGCTCCAGCAGAACTATGACAGCTGCAGAGAGGCTCAACCACAAGATACTGTCAAGCATCATGCCATGATGGTTCATCAGCCCGACACACACAGCACAACAAACAACAGCTACAGCGGCACAGATACATAACTGCAAACGCTGAAAGTGGTCAAACCAAAACGCGCCTGGTTGACCAAGACAGGCGTGGCTGTCGCAATGGAGCTGTCCACGGGGACTGCAGGCATCTTGTGAGCCACAGCAGGCGTATCAACAGCTGCATGCTACACAAGAGACTGCTGTGAGGTAGTCTGCAGCTGTTACATGCCTGCAGGCACCTGGTGGGCTGAAGGAGTGTCAACAGCCGCCGACAGATCAGCCACCAGAAGCAGCACAACAAATAACAGCTACATTAGCACTTATCAAGTGAACAAAAAGCGCGCAGACCAGCCGACCAAGCCTTGAGCGCACCTGGTTGACCATGACAGGCATGGCTGTCACGATGGAGCTGCCCATGTTGACCGCAGGCATCTTGTGGGCCACACTGGGGTCCAGGAACAGTGCTGGGTTGAACTCCACTGCCGGCTGCTCTGCGGGGGTCCTAGAAGAGAGCGTGGGGTTGGGGGGCCTGCAGAAGCACGGATGCACACAGAGAGCGGGAGAGAGGAAAAGTGTCAACAAGGGTCTAGGTGGCAGCAAGCCGTTTATCGTGCCGCACAAGATGCAGCTGATGCTCTGCGGGGGTCCTGGAAGACAGCGTGGGGTCGGGAGGCCTGCAGGAAAGCATGCACAGTGAGAGGGAGTGTCAATACACCTTGTTGAGCACTTGTCGAGGCTGTATGGCATCAAGCTGTATACCACCAGATGCACCTGATCATCAGGCGCAGGCTGCGCCACAGCTTAAAGCCGCGAATGCGCGTCAGCTGCCATGCCTGAAGTGCTGCCTGATAAGCTGCCGACATGTTGGCTGTGCTTGCTGTACCGCCAGCGCCCTGCCATGTGACAGTGTCTGTCTGTATGCCCCCTATGAGCCTCCAGTTGGCTCTTAATTGAAAGTCCCACTCCTGTTTGAGCGGAGCATGTAATGTAATGATTGGTTATGTTATCTAATGAAAGTGTCGCTCACTCTGCGCCGCGTGCTGCCAGCTCCCTAGGCATGTCGATGTCCAGCTCCACAGGGTGGCGGTCAGGGTTGAACAGACGCTTCTCCTGCAGGAGGGTTGCAGCGGAAGCAGCAGCAGCAGCAGCAGCAGGTAAAATTTTGTTGAGCATGCACTGGTGCAGCTGAAGGCTAGGGTCAGGATGGACCAGGAACTTTTCGTGGTGCAGGCAGCAACAGCATCCAGCATTATCGCGCAGGCGCGGACAGCGACAGCAGCACATGAATACCCAAGAGTAATCAGCAGGTTTGCGCGCAGAGAGCGGGCCCCAAGGTGAGCATTGGTAAAGGCAGCGGACAGCAGCGGTGGGCAATGGGCAACTTGCAGGCGGTGCTCGAAGTCAACAGTAGGGCTCACGGAAAAGAACGTGCAATGTCTGCAACTTGCCATTGAAGACTGCAATGCACGTTCAAGACATCAGTGCTCATTGCGAAGCACCAACCACTTGAACATGCAGTGCAATCTTCAATCTTCGATATACAGAGTTGGTAAGACAGCCAAGCTAGATATGACACCCTGTTCCGTTGCTGCGGCATGCCGTTCAGTGGACGGCATCACCTGCGCTATCTTCAAACATATACGCTCTGTCTGGCAAAATTAATCGCACGGTCTGGCAGTTCTACGCAGTTGTTGGCCATCACACCGCCGCCAAAAGCCGCAAGACAGCACAGTGGCCCCCAGGGCAGTGCAGTGGGCCGTGGGACACGCCAAATGCATCGCACAGGCAGGTCCTGCACGCCAGGCACACCAGGCAACCCAGCCTTCCACCATGGTCAAACCTGAACACACACCATGTTTCACTGTACAGCCACACACCTGAATTGCCGGCCCCTCTGGGTCCATGCGTGCAATGCGCACTTCCAGCTTGCGGTTGTCTAGCTTGGCCTTGATGTCATCTGTGAACGCATCCTCTGGCAGGTCAATGTCTCTGCACGAAACGCACCACGGGAAGGTAATTAGCGGGATTTGTCAAAGTATGTACGCAGGCAGTTGGCCTGATGTGATGCGCTGGCTGGAATGCAGGCTAGTGATGGCAGCAGCAGCTATTGCTGCAGGAAAGAGTGTCGCAATGGATGAGCCACTCGGACCTACAGATCGAGCTCTAAAACGGGTTATCAGCGTCACTAGAATGCGTTGAGTGGCTGCAGAGCGATGATCATGATGCAGTGCCGGCAAGCTCGACACATCTCGACAGTACATGGACTCTCCGTCCTGACCGCACCCCATGCTTATGTGATTACCAGCGTCAACCAATTAAAACTATACTTACTGTGTCTGATCGTTGATGTGCACGTGCAGCTTGCCCTCGAACACGCTGGCCTTGAGCTGCTGCCTGGGCTCAGTCAGGGATGCAGTGTCCACATCAGTCTCCCAAACAAAGTCCTCCCTGGGCGCCATCACTGCTGCTTTGAGGCTGATGAAGTCAGATCCCCTTGAAGATAGCTGGTACTGGCTCTGGTTGACCTATCAAGCTGAATGCAGGCTGGTTGCTGCTGCTGTGCTGCTTCTGCCTTTTTCTGTACAAGGTGCAAGATCACTATAGCAAGAGCTGTAAGACGTGGTGTGAAACTTCGAACAAGATCGGCGAACGTGGTATACGCGGTGATGATCTCCCGCTTTGTGTGCAGGGCGCTTGACAGCTCATGATGTCAGAGCAGTGACTGCACCAGTGCAAGAGACAGCAAAAGCAGCCCATGATCATTGCGCAGGTTTAATTTCAACTCAACAAAAAACATAAATGTTGTTGCGCTAATCGACGCCGTGGTGCGAGAGTGGCTTGGCTGTCAGCTAAAGACCGCTCGTTCAAACTCGTCTATCTGTCTCCTGGCCAAGCCATCGTTTCCGCACAACCCTGCCACATACTATACTATGAAGCTGTTTATACTGACGTTTGAAACCTTCGTGTTCCTGATTCCATCATGACTCTGAAGTAGAGCAGCATATGCACTTGGGATGGAGCAGCAGCACCCTTGCACAACAATACAGCAAACACAGCATGCTTGACCCACACCGCATGACAGAAAGCCCGAGGCTTGAAGCCATCTACGTTGCTGTTGATGGCTCTATCAAGGCAGTGTACCACGACAATACTCTGCTGGTACTGTCTGCAGATGGCAGCAGCTTCACCCATGTCAGTCCTGCAGGCGCCAGGACTGTGCAGCTGTGCGAGTTCTGTCTCTCTCGTTTCACCCAACTGCTCACGGAGCTGCTGGACTTCCGAAAGTGAGGGCCAAAAGATGCTGCTGCTTATTGTTCACACAGGCTGCGTGTGCAGCTAGCTGCTCAGACATGTCCTCCCTGAATTGCTGGTACTGCCACGACTTTATCACGGCATGCAACTGCCATCATATGCAGGTGCAACTGCAGCATCTCACCCATCAGTCTAGCTATGCAGCTTTTTTCCTGCAAGCACCTCCTGCTTGTTCTGCTGCCTACCGCTTTGTCTGCATGCCTGCAGCCAACATGTAGACATCCCTGCAGTCAGCCGCCCACTGCTGCAGCAGCTACAGCGCAGCAGTCAAACCTTCACCCTGCACTTTCCTATAACATACACCTGCTGGCCAGCCACAGCAGCAGAGGCCTTCCAGCAGGGGCTAGTCGAGCTACCAGACAGCACACGCATCGCTGTACTGTCAAATTGCGGCTATGCGCGCATCATGCTGGAGTACACCGGCCTGCGCTTTGCTGTGCGCTACCCGCTGCTAGTAGCACACGATCCTGCAAGCAGCAGCTACACATACACCTGGCAGCTGCAGGTTTTCTCTCGCAGCCAGTACCCACAGCGGTGGCAGCCAGCGCTAGCAGTCGCATGTGCGGTAGCAGACAGTGCAGCACATGGGTTCAAGCTGCAGGACAGCACACAGCAGCAGCAGACACCGCAGCTCTTTGCAGACCTAACAAACGTGCAACAGCAGCAGCAGCAGCAGCAGTGGCCGCCTGGCAGTACCACTGCAGTGCTCAGAGCCAGCTCAGCATGCAGCAGCAGCCCAGTGCGGCATTGCAGTCCAAGCAGAGCAGCTGGCAGCACCTGCAGCAGCCCGCGGCGCTATGGTAGTCCCTTGCAGCAGCAACACAGGGCCTGGCAGCAGCAGCAGCAGCAGGATTTCGGCAGTTGTGAATCACCAGCAGCAGCATCACCAAGGGCACCTAATGCTGCCTGGTCTCCGCAGTGCACACGCACCAGGTTCCAGCAGCAGCAGCAGCGGGCTGGCAGGCTGGACTCTGGCCTGGCAGCAGCGGCAGGCACCGGCAGCTCTGCCTGCATCACACAGCTGCCAATCAGTGCAGAGCTTGTTCAGTCCCTGCCTGAGTATTTGCAGCCACAGCAGCAGCAGCAGAATGCAACAAGCAGCACATATAACAGCAGTAGCAATGGTCGCATTGCAGCTGGCTTGGCACAGGCGCTGGGGCACCGACAGAGCCTAGCAGCTGCCCCTGCTGCTGCTGCTGCTGCTGGCCCTGGCAGAGGTTGGTGGATGGAGCCGTCGCTGCTGCTGCCAAGTGATGAGCTGCTGCAAATGGTGTGGATGCGAGACGCCACCGTTCTTTTCGTGCAGGTGCGCGATGGGGCACTCAACGGCTAGCGTGGAAGTGCAAGCAGCCCCAGCAGCTAGATTTCGCGATCCATGCAGTTACGGTTGATGCATGGTGCCGTCACCTTGTTTGTGGAAGTAAGCTTTGGCAGCATGTATAGCGATGTGCACCTAGCAGCTCGCAGCTCTCAACAGGTGATGCTATGCCACTTTGCCACAAGATCGCCACTTATCACGTAACTTACCGTTTGTGTTGTATCCGCAGGAAGTAGAGGAGGTGGAGGTGTGGCTCCATGCTGACGACTCCTGCATGTTCAGCTTCCAATCAGGCGGCTTCGTCACACACCTGCTGCCCAGGGCAGCTGCAGCAGGCTGGGAGACAGCAGCGGCCACAGCAGCAGCAGCAGCACCTGGGGGCTATGAGGAGCACTTACTGCCGCATGCGGCACATCATCGGCTGTCCAGCTGGCATGAAGTGCGTCAGGAGCACCGCAGCAGTGCAGCAGCTGCAGAACATGCAGTAGGCCCAACAGCAGCAGCAGCAGCAGCAGGTGCTGGTGATCAGCTAGAGCCACTGAGTTTGCAGCTGCGGCACTTGCAGCTGCCAGCTGGTCATGCTGCTGCTGGTTCTCCTGGCTTATCACCTGGCAGCCTAGGGGCAACAGCCTGCCTTAGGGCGACAGCTAATAGTGTGGATAGATCAAATGTCATCTGTGGAGCAGACGGCCTGATTGATGGTGCGATAGATGCTAGCCAGATGAGCCGGGTGTATGCAGCTTCTGCATTGCCAGAGGTGCCTGTGGCAGCAGTGGCTGGCGCTTTGGGCGGCGGCAGCAGCAGCAGCATTGCGGCAGGGTGTGGAGGGCCTGCGCTGAAGCTGCCTGTGGGCCAGGTGGCTGCGCGTGCGCTGAAGTTCAGGTAAGCATGTGGTGCTGTTGACATGTCGGCCGGGGGCTGTCATTCGTGCATGCATGTGCAAGGGGGCAATGCCTTGTCCAGCTTGTATGTCCAGCTTGCCTTTGGTGCAAAGATGGGAGGTGACGCCAAGAGCATTTGTTGAGTTCCTGGGTTTGTGCTATCTAGCACACCTTGTGCTCTGTTACTGCCTGATATCAAGCAGTTCCTAGCGCAACGATTGCCTGTTTGAAAACGCTTCGCATGTCGCCGATTGCTGCAGGAGCACCATGGTGCGTGTCAGGCGCTGCTTGGCCAGCTCAGCAAGTGCAGTGCAGCAGCAGCAGGCCAACCTGCAGCTGCCGTGGCACACCCAGCAGCAGCAACACAACCTGCAGCAGCAGCAGCAGCGCCTGGATACAGAGGTGCTTGAAGAGCAGCACGTGCCTGGTGTTGGCCGCTTCACTGCCACCAAAGGTGGCCGTGTACGGGTGCGGTTTGAGGACCGTACCATCCTCAATTTGGCGGCTGGTGGGGACAGTGCAGAGCTCGTGATGAGCGATGGCAGCAGGCAAAGTGTGGCAACAGGTAACCCCATGGGAGTGGAGGAATATGTACAGGTGAGAACTGTGCATTGATGAGAAATGCTGTTAGTGCAAAGATGTGGTTTGACTGTTGGTAACGGAGCAGGGCCAAATGACTGCATGCAGGTTGTCAGCAGCGTGCCAGAGCGCATTGCACCTACATGTATTTCCGGCATAACAGCAGCTCGTGGTCATGGCGGTCATCTATTAGTGTAACAACCAAGTCTTTAGGTTTGTGCCACAGTGCTAACTCCTGGGGCATGCACTTTACACCATGTTGCTGCCACTTTCGCAATTCAGGCAGCGCTGGAGTTTGCTGCCTGGGCACAAACAAGCCCAGCCCAGCGCGCAGCAGCGTTACGAATGCAGGTGGGTCTAGTGCCAACTGCAGCAGAGCCGTGAGCCGCAGGCAACCAGCATTAAATGCAGTGCAGGTGCAATGGGAGTGTCCTGTAGTATGTCAGCAAGCAGGGATGGGGTAGGGTGCAGAGAACACTTGAAGGCCCTTGCTGCAGGGAGTTCGCCGCTAGGTGATGGCATGACGGCAGCACACAACAGCAACAGTGCTATACTTGCCACAGTCACCTCCACTTCTGTATCTCACTGTAGCAGCTGTTCTGAAGAACATGCTTGCACGTGCTGCTGTGCCATGTGTTGCTCAAGCAAGCATGCCGTATTTAGCAAACAGCTTACTCAAGCGCGTGCCATTCATGTCATGTGTCTGCCCGTCTGCCTGCATACACGTACCCTGCAAATGCGCAGGCGCTAGTGGCTGCTGAGCTTCGCAGCTCGGCACGCATGGCAGCGATCTGCGAGTGGGGTGCTGGGCAACGACTGCCAGCGCAGGCAGCAGCGGCACATTCAGCTGCAGCCTCAGCGCACGCAGCTGCTGGCGGTGGATTTGATTATGATGATGCATGGGAGGCTGCAGCACGCAGCGATGCGCACGATGGATATTATGACGATGAAGGTGCTGGTACGGCAGGATGGCATGCGCAGGGCGCCATGGCAGGGCTGGAGAGCAGCAACGTGCAAAGCACAACAGAAGTACGCATGCCTGCAGGAGTGACAGACTGGGATAATAGAAGTTCTGGCGCTTGGACAGGCCACACTGGCGATCATACGAAAGTGCAGCTAGAGCAGTGGAGGTGCAGTGTGAGCGGTGCTACCAGCGTGAGCAGCAGTGTGGTGGGATGCCTGCCACTTCCCAGTGGGGGCAGGCAGCAGGCAGTTGAGGACCTGCTGCAAGCAAACGCACGCCTGCTGCAGAAACTGGCGGAATGAAAGCCTCGTCAGCTGTGTGCACTGCTTCTCTGTAAAACCCAACAGAGGTCTGTTCAGCTGCACCCTTGTGAGTCCAGCAGTCGTAGGAGAGTTTGACCGCGCTGTACTGTCTATAAATATCTTGCGGCACCGATCGTGTGCAGCGTCAAAGTTTTAACGAGAACCGAGGTCCAGAAGCATTCGCATCGACCTGTACGGCCACTGTATGCAGCGACACGCCTGCTGCATTCCTGAGCGCTGCGGGTTGGTTGGGACAACTGCTGTGGTCGACGGACTTCAACATCGGCGGCAGAGCACTTTAAGTGCTTGGATAACTTTACACGGCATCTCAGGGCGCAGATCAGTGCTCTGAGGGTGATCAGACTTCAGAGGAAGCAGTGGTGTACACCCCTTGGCAAGAGAAGGGATGCTACCAGCCAATTGCTTTAAAGCGATCACCGATCGAAGAAGGGGCTAGGTAATGTCCTTCCTGCAGCATCCTACAGCCAGAAAATGCACATTGGCCCCAACTCCAGTACACTTCGTGCTGCTGCCCAGAATCCGATGCTATCACTGCACATACGGTCTCCAGAGACGGTCTCATGTTTGATCAGCGTTTGCAAGTGCATGTGTCGCGCCTCGTGCTTGCAGAAACATGGCAGCCGTAGTGACCTTGACAACTCCCGTTGACACCGATCTCCATGCAGAGTCTAAACAACACAACATTAGCTACAGATAAGAATATACATAGCGTTTCCTGAGACTAGGTAGCGGCCTTGGCCTGGCAGTCGGACCGGTGCGGGATGCAGCAAAGCCCACTGGCATCAGCCAAAATCTATAAATTCATCATGGTTTTATTTTTCAACCAGCTTTGACAATGATCGGGTGCAGTGGCACCCAGCGTAAGCGCTACCCTATTCCTCCAACTCGAATGACGCTCCTCACACTCACCAACAAGTTGAAACTCCCACCGTCCTTGGCCTGGTGCGAGGCAAGGCCGGGCCAATATCATACGAAAGGAAACGTCGCGCATCTCGTCACACTGCCGGCAAACTCCTGCTGCGTGACAGCCCGCTGTACTTGCTGGCGTTCAATTACCCGTCGCTCGGAACACGCCAGCTGTGTCGAACGCCACCAAAACACGATCGAAAGCTATTTCAGCAAGCAGCAGCAACCTTCAGCTACAGCCAGTGGGCTGCACAACGACGATATGGCAACACACAGTCCAGGCAGCAAGCTGTGCATCAACTAATCAATAGCCTCTGCAATTCAAATACGTGCTCGACAGCACAGCAGCGGCCAAACAGGCATCAGCCCTAAGCTGCAGCAGCAGGCATGTCGAGTACACAGGCAGCAGCTAAAGCTGCCAAGTTTGCTGCAAAGGCAGCAAAGCTTGGTGGCAAGGGTCTGCTCAAGAAGGCAGCAGCAGGTAGGCACAGCGTGCTGCAGCTGCATATGAGGTTTCGCCTTCACTCAACCATACCAACCAACGCCATTGTGCGCCCAGGCCCAGGACCTGCTTACATCAAACCTAAAACATTAGTCTGCACCAGCACAGACATGCTGCATGCTGCTTCTTGACACACAGCCATGTAGCGCGTCTGTTTTCAAAGTGTCGCTCCTGCAAGCACATGCCACCTACCAGCAGCCTTACCTGCTTAGCAAGGGGTGCCCTGTTCCCCCTGCTCTATTTTGTTTCCTGTACCTTTTATGGAGACCTGCGCCTAGATGCCCAACCCTGCAGATGCTTACGTCTGTAATCACCCTCGCGTTGTCGTTGTTCCTGCAGGAAAAGGAGCGGTCGCGTTCGGCAAGGGAGCTGCCCTTGCAGGAAAGGGAGCCGCAGCTGCAGGAAAAGCCGGCGTCATGCTCATGAAAGGAGCAGGCATCTTCATGACAGCAGCAGCCACGGTTAACGTAACAGAAAACCTGTTGACCGAAGACATGGCAGGCCAGAACTATGTCACAGTCATCGACTCAGGCGGTGACTTTTCTGATGAAGCAGCGCAGCAGCGGTTAGGCTGGCTAGGCCCTGGTGGGGTTCAGGGGTTCGGTATAAACCCTGGCAGCAGCAGTTTAGGCAGTGATGCGCTGAATCGAGGGAGAGTAGCTGGCTTACGGGACTTCTATTCAGCGCAAGGCAGCTACATGACTGACCTCATGAGTGGCAGCGGCAGCAGCAGCAGCAAACCTGCAGCCGCAGCCGCGGGTGATGCTGCTGCTGCCAGCAGCAGTGGCAGCGAAGCTGCAGGCAGCAGCAGTAGCACAAAAGCAGCAGCTGGAGATGCTGCTGCTGCTGCTGCTCCTAATGCTGCCCGCATGGCAGCTGCTATGGGCCTTCCCACCAGCAGTACTGCTGCAGCAGTGCTGGCACCTGCCAGCAAGCCTGACAGCAGCAGCAGCAGCAAGGACAGCAGTAGCACTGCTTCCCCTGCTGAAGCCAGCAGCAGCAGCCGCAGCAGTGCAGAGCCTGACGTCACTGCGGAGGCACATGCTGCTGCCACATCAGCAGGTGAGCCAGAGCAACTGCAGCTCCCTGGCAGCAGCAGCACCAGCAGCAGCAGCAGCAGTGATACTAGCCCACCAGAGGATGGGCTGCCTGCTGCTGCGGAATCAGCAGCACCAGCAGCACCTGTGATGGAGCAGGAGCAGCAGCAGCAGCAGGAAGTGCAGCAGCAGCTGTCAAGCCAGCAAGAGGAGCAGGAGCAGCCTGCCCCTCAGCAGCAGCAGCAAGTGCAGAAGGCTGAGCCAGCTAACGCCGCACTGCCGCTGCAGCAGGACTTGTCACAAGCCCAGCAGCAGCAGCAGGAGCCAGCCTCTGCGTTTGCTGTGCGCCCCTGGTGGCAGCAGCTCAAGAAGGAGCCCACTGTGGTGTATGAGAGCTGCTCGATACCAAGTGCAAAGCCAGCTGACAGCACCGACAACAGCAGCAGCAGCAGCAGTGAGGCTTCTGCTGTTGGCAGTAGCAACACCAACAGCAGCAGTGAGGCTGCTGCAATCCAGCAGCCCTCTGCTGCTGTCGGTACTGCTGCACCTGGCGCCGACAGCAGCAGTGATGCCAGTAGCAGTTCTGCTGACGCTGCCAGCAGCAGCAGTGGCGGGTGGTTCACAACTTTGAGCAGTATGGGTACTGCTCTGGCAGCTACAGCCTCTGCAGTAGCAGGCGGTGTGGCTGCTACAGCCCTCGGCACAACTGCTACAGCTGCTACTGCCGCTACTGCTGCAACAGCCGCCGGCGCTGCTACAGCTGCTACTGCGGCGACGGCTGCTACAGCCACCACGGCAGCGGCAGCGGCAGCTACAACAGCTGCAGCTGGTGCTGCTGTGTCAGCAGCTGCAGTTGCGCTGCCTGTTGCAGCCGTTGCTACTGCTGCTGGTGCTGGTGCTGCTTACATGTCATCTGCAGTCCGCGGCAGCAGCATCAGCAGCAGTGCACCTGCTGCTGATGCTGACAGCTCTTCTGCTGCTGAGCCAGCTGTAGTTGCTGCTGTACCTTCTGTTACCTTTGCTGATGCATCTAACTTTGATGAGTCTGATGACTTTGATGACTGTGAAGATGATCAGCCAGAAGCAGCAGCAGCAGCAGCAGTTGAACCCACTGCAGCAGCAGCAGAGCCAGCAGCAGCAGCAGGCCACAAGCTTGTTGAAGGCACGCAGCTGCTGCAGCTGATCCAGTCTTTCCTGGAAGAGATGCAGCTGCCACCCCAGCAGCAGCAGCAGCAGCTTACTAGGCAGCAGCAGAAGCAGCAGGCCTTAAAGCTCCTACAGCAGCAGCAGCAGCAGCAGCTTGATGATGTGCAGGAGGGTCCAGGTTCCCCCACAAGCTTAGACACCCCTAAGCGTGTCAGCCGCATCCGCACAAGTTCACTTGACAGCAGCAGCAGCAGTGTGGAGACTCCCAGCAGCAGCAGCAGCGGTGCGTCGATTGAGGATCTGCTACACCCTCTGACACCTACCAGCAGCAGCATGAGGCTCAACCGGGAGCAGCTGCAGCAGCAGCAGATAGATGAGGATGGAGAGGAGGGGGATGGTGACCTGGCATCACCCTCTGCTGCTGCTGCTGCTGCTGACTCACCTTTTGCTGCTGCTGAGGCGCAGCAGCACAGCGACGAGCAGCAGCAGCAGCAGCAGCAGCGTAGCAGGCTGCAGCAGCTCACCAGCAGCTTGCTACAGCTGCTGGGCAGTCAAGCTGGCAGCATCAGCAGTAGCCAGCTACAACGCTGGGATAGGTTTTTGGAGGCGCTGGGTTTAGACCCTCAGTTGCAGTGGACCGTTAGCTGGGGCAGGCAGGATGCAGAGTCTGCTGCTGCTATTGCTGCTGCTGCTGCGGGTTCCGCAGCAGCTGGTGCCTTGCAGCCTAAGGCTAGCAGCAGCAGCAGCAAGCCGAAGGGTATGCTGCGCAGCAGCGCTAGCTGCCCATCGTTCCGCAAGCTGCGTCGCAACAGCAGCAGCAGCAGCAGTGTGCCGCAGAAGCAGCTCATCCTGCAGCAGCGCCGCAAGGTGTGGGCGCTGTCGCTGCTGCAGCAGCAGTGGCAGAAGCAGTACATGCGCAAGCAGCAGCAGCAGCAAGGTGCTCAGCCCAATCCGCAGCAGCAGCAGACTGTCGTGGTTACTCGCTGCACTAGCTGCAGCCCGGTACCTCCCCTGACTCCTGCAGCAACATCTGCAGTAACATCTTCCATGTCAGCATCTGCTGACCAAACAGCAGCAGCAGCAGAGCCGGTGACACCTGCAGTCAAGCCAGCAGCAGCAGCAGCACCCAAACCGGCACCCCCGCCACCACCCCCACCCCCACCCCCCGCGCTGCTCCGTAGCCCTGGGGTGTCTCCCTCATACCTCGGAAAGCGCGCAGTACTGAAGCAGCCACCCCAACCGGAGCAAAAGCAGCAGACTGATCAGACTCAGCAGCAGCAGCAGCTGCAGCTGCCGAAGCTCAAGCCTGTGGCTAAGTCTCCAGCGCCCGCTCCGGCACCGCCACCGCCGCCACCACCACCGCGTGGGGGCTTGGCATCGCCTTCGCCGCTGAAGCGAAGTGCGTCAGCTGCTGTGCTGCCGATGCACCGCAATGCATCGGCACCCAACCTCAATGCCGCACTTGCAGCAGCAGCAGCAGCAGGGGGCTCCCCCAGCGGCAGCAGCAGCAGCAGTAAGATGCGGCCGGTGGATGAGCATATAGATGATGATGACTGCATGGTGTGGCAGCTCTGCTCTCCTGCTGCTGCTGCGGCTTCAACCTCAGCAGCAGCAGCAGCAGTGACGCCAGGCAAGGGTAGTTCCACAGCAGCAGCAGCAGCAGCAGCAGCAGCGCCAACCCCACCGCCAGGTCTGCTGCGCAGTGCTAGCAGCGGCAGCTTCAACCTGTCTGCTTTTGGCGGCGGCAGACTCGGCAGGTGTCCAGCCGTGCTCGAGGTGTATCAGATGCTGCGCAAGCAGAAGTTGGCAGCAGCGGGCATCAAGGCTGGAAGCAGCAGCAGCAGTGGGTTTGCTGGCAGGGTGGGTAAGGGCCAGGAGGGAGCTGCACATGTGGGCTGCAATGCTGCTGCTGGTGGTGCTGGCGCTGCTGGTGACGATGCTGATGCTGCTCAGGTGAGCGAGCTGCATGGCTAAAAGCTCCAAGAGCTAGCTCATCTGTTGATCAGAACCAAAAGCCGCAGCGAACAGTATATCAGCTATTGGACAGAAGGCTGCGCATCACCTTGTTGGCTTGCCTGCTTGCTCCCTTTCCACCTTGACACAGCTGTTTTTGTTTCTGACGCACACCTATTGCTGTTGCCGCACTGCCGCTGCTGACTCCCTCATCACTACCAGCTTGCGTGCTTGCAGCGTGGCTTGACACAACTGTTTCTGACGCACATCTTCTGTTGCCGCACCGCCGCTGCTGATTTGCCCATCGCTGATTCTCCCACCTCAGCTCTTGAACCAGATCCTGAGCCGCAGTACCGCTGTTTCTGACGCACATCTTCTGTTGTTGCCGCACTGCCGCTGCTGACACCCCCATCACTACCCACCACAGCTCTTCAACCAGATTCTGGCTTGTCTGCTTGCTTCCTTCCTACCTTGACACTCTATTTCTGATGCACATCTTCCACTGTTGCCGCACTGCCGCTGCTGATTCCTCCATCGCTGGTCTTCCCCACTGCAGCTCTTCAACCAGATCCTGAGCGGTGGCAGCTACCAAGTCAAGGTGGAGTCATACGCTCATCTTCTTTTGTTGCTGCACCGCCGCTGCCGACACCCTCATTTCCACCCACAACAGCTTTTCAATCAGATCCTGTTTCTGACACACATCTGTCATTGCTGCCGCACTGCTTGATTCTCCCTGCGCAGCTGTTCAACCAGATCTTGAGCCGCGGCAGCTACCAAGTCAAGGTGGAGTCAGACCTGCAGCAGCACAAAGCAGCCCTCGAGGCCCTCGCTGCATCTGTCGCAGCCTTCAAACCAGACAGCATGGAGCAGCTTGTCGAGTTCGTCTCGCAGCACCAGCAGCAGCTGTTAGATCAGCTCTACGACGAACGAGCTGTGCTGAAGCAGATTGGGGACTGGCCAGCTGCGAAATGGGAGGCTATGTGGGAGGGCGTTGTGGTGTACGGTCAGATGCTGGAGCTTCAGCAAATGTGCTTGAAGCATGAGGCTCCCCTGCTGTCATCTAACAGCAGCAGCAGTGTTGTGACGCCTGGCAAGGCAGCTAGCAGCCTAGCTGAGGCAGCAGCAGCTGCTCAGAAGACGTACACGCACGTGGTATCGAAGCTGGAGGCTTTCCAGCGTCAGGAGTCGGCTTTTGTCAAGCGCATGCGAGCTCAGAGGGTGCCCTGGCCGGGTCAGAAGCTGGTGGCAGCTGTGAAGGAAGCCAGCGTGCAGCTTGGGACGTGTTACGTCTCGGCAGTGCTGGGCATGCTTGCGGAGGCTGAGGCGAAGCTTCTGAAACAAATGGAGAAGGATCAGCTGGCTGCTGCAAGTGCGGCAGCAGCTGCGGACTCAGCAGCATCACCCGCACCAGCAGCTGAGACTGGTGCTGCTGCGACGAACCTGTGGGGCCGCGAAGTGCGCGATCCCAAGCAGCAGCAGCGCCTGCAGCAGCGCAGCGCGCGCCAGCTTGCGCAGCACAAGCAGAGGCGCGAGCAGCAGCTTGATGAGGCCGTGTCGTTTGTGTTCAAGCTGCATCAGTTTGCTGGAGGGCTGGATGAGCCTTGCAGGGACGCGTTCCTGCAGCTGGTGGAGCAGGTGGAAGCCACACTGTGAAGCTTATGTTGCTGCGGTTGCTGCTGGCAGCAGCTCTGCGTGTGCCAGTGTGCTGCTGCTGCTTTGATGCTGTACTAGGCTTCAGAGCTGGTGCAGCAGGTGCAGCAGCAGCAGCAATGATATGAGCGTTTGAGTGTGCAAGTTATGTCTGCTGCTGTGTTTGCGGTCGACGTTGCCGTTGTGGCAGAGACACTTTGCTTTGCAACTGGTGCGGGTGAAGGCAGTGATAGCAGCATTTGACTGTGTGCGGTCTGGCTACACTGGTAGCTGTCGAGCTGGTGGCCAGTGATCATGGAGTGGCTCTGATGAGGGCTGTGCATGGTTGTCTCTGAGTATACTTGTTGTCGCTGCTAGCCAGATGTGGCTAGCAGCTTCTGTTGCTGTACAGCTGTTGTGAGAGCTTGTGTAAGACAGGTTGAGAGTCGTTTGATTGTTTTGCTGTGAGGGATGTACACTGCTGGCACGCAGTGTGTGCTGTGGATGTAGGCTTGCAGTGCAACCTGCAGGTATCACTGAGTGATCTAGCCAGTCCGACAGAGCGCTGCATGCGCATGCGCATGCACTGCGGAACAGCGTTGATGAGTGTGCTGCTTGAAGCTGCTGCATGTGCTGTGGTTCTGCTGTAAGAGCAGCGGCGGCAGGGGTGTGCCTGTCTGCAACGTTCTGTGTGTGTATTGCTGGTGTTGTCCGGCACATGTTGGTGGTGGTAGTTGTTCAAGGTGGCAGCCTGCGCTGGCATGTACGGTGGCTGCCTGTTGGATGATAGCATTTCATCTGCGTGCGTGCACACTTGCTGTAAAGCAGGGTGTGCTGTTGCAGTGTGGTGTGTCGCCACATCTGGTGTGATCAGAGTGTTGCTGCCCTGCACACGCATGTGCATCCACAGTCGTCATGTTCAGGCATTGCAAGGTTTGTGTGAGTGATGAGAAGTTGGTGCTTACCAGGCATATGCAATATGCCTAGTCTCTGCTGTGCTCAGCCGCGGTGCTGGAAGCTGTGTCAGTGTTGTGACAACGTTTCGGCAGGCTGTTGTTGCTGCCCTGTTTTTGTTGATGCTACTGCTGGGCCTTGTGTGCTGCCAGCAACTCACCACAGTAGCCTGTGAAAAGTTAGCAGCACACTAGCTGAAAAACATGCAGCGGCACCCTACCCCTGCATGCAAGGGCACCACAGTAGCCTGTGCAGAATCTGCACGGCCTCTCCCACCTAGTACAGCTTGGCTATGCGGTCTCCTTTTTTGTACCTGTACATCTTCCTGTAGGCTTGTTTGTCGCAGTCTCACTCTTGATCTGCTGCTTGTGGTGTGTGCAAAGGGAATGGAGCAACTGCAATCGGGGTTTGGGTGGGGTGGGGGTTGTTGAGTGCCAGCTAAACCTACAATACTGCTGCGCGTTGTTTGAGCCCCGCAGCAGGGTGGTCCAAGGGTGCAGATCATGTGCAAACATGTGTGCAGGCAGTACAATGCAGCATCTTCTGCTGCTGATATGTGTGTATGTTGCAGACTGTGCTGTAGCTTGGGTGAGGTCCGTACGTTGCATATCGTGGTGTCTGTGCTCTAGTCAGTCGATCCTTTGGCTTCAGCTATCATACATGCATATAGGTAGACGCAAGATGAGGTGGCGATCCGGTGCTGGGTTTGCGCAGTAGTCAAGGGCAGCACACGTTCAGGATGGGCTGTTTTGGTGTGTGATGGCAGACAGAATCTGACGCATCTGTTGCTGACCTTGTGTTGCCATGGTAGAGATGCAGGCAGGCGCTGCACAGAGTTTCTGGACAGTGTGCTGTTCTGCGGAACAATTTTGCAGGGCCGGGTGCCCTTGGCTTGTGTGTACACGTAATTATCTTTGTGTGTGGGGTGTGGCTGATGCTTGTTGACGTTACGATGAAGTACAAATGTGGCGCTGTCTGGACAGGCGTAGCTTTGAAAGTTACGGCCAGATGTGGGAGAGCAGCAGCATTTGCTGATGTGTTGTCTCGCATGAGTGACATGTGTAGCGCCAGCATACAAACTTCCATACATAATTCCTTGGCGTGTGCACAGCACAATGCTATTGTCATTGACTTCTGATTGATTTGAAATACCTCGTACAATGAGGTTAGCTTTGTGTGAGGATGATGCCATCACCAATGGTTGGTGTCCTCTGCGTGTACAACAATCTTTTCATTTTGGAGCCACCAACGCTGAGAGATCACCATGATGCCGGCCACATGTTCAAGCATGTGAAAGCTGTTGATGCTTTGCACTGATAATAGTACAGCCTGCTGTGCAGCAGCAGCAAGTCTGCTTGCATGATGCACGCAGCATAGCTTGGCTTGGCATACTGTTGTATGGATGGGCTGGTGACGACCCATCATCAGCTTGTGCCGCAAGGGCTGTGGTCGTGAGAGTTCAGCTACATGCATGATGCATGGCACTGCGTTAGCAGCGCAGTGCACTTGTTGCAAGTGATTCTGCTTTGAGTCACATTTGCCTACTTCAGGAGGTAATCAACAACACGTACAGAGTTGTGTTTGTTCTTGTCTCCAGCAGCGCTGCTAGCAGCTGCTGCAGCAGGCCACTGTCACAGCAGCAGCTGCTTGCCGTATGCAGGATGTGTCTTAGCCAAAAGATACCAGTGCATCTTTGCTGCGAACCTACGTGTACGCGAAGCTTGGTTTGAGCGACCAACAGGGCAGATTACTGCTTTGCTGATCGACCGGAGCGGAACCTTGGCAAGCAGGTATAAGCCCCGATTGGTGTCAAAAGGGTCACGAAATGCAAGTTAGAGAAAACAGGTTTCAATTGTCTGATTTCGAATGGCTGTCCTGCATTATAGCGTGTGTAACCAGGGCATGATCATGTCACTACGATACTGCCGGACTTGTTTGCTGTCGACGTCCTCCGCCACCTGCCAATAACACTGCATTCACGACACCAGCGACCATATTCTCGTGTCCGACCGTGGTTGCTCTGAATCGCGTCTGACAGCCCGGGTGACCCACCAACCTCTCTTCATCGCATGGAACGACACACTTGAAGTCGTTCGCTGCTTTCTTTTGCTCACTTTCAATTCCATGGCTGGCGTAGCGCAGCCGCTGGGCTGCTCGGCAGCTCAGCTAGAAGCACCAACGCAAGTGCAGTGGAGATGGCCGTGGCATCCAGCTACGCGAGATCTCGCTGGTGGAATGATCGCAGGAATCGCGAACGCATGCTCCGGGTTCCCTATGGACACGTACGTTGCTGGATGCCGGCCCGGCAACGGAATACAGCATCTCGATGCAGATGGGGCACTAGTGCAGTGTAGAGCTGTGTAGCACATCTGTGAGACAGCAGTACAGGCCTTCTCACCAAACAAAAAGTTGGGATGCATGCTGCATGCGTGTTTGGTGCTGCAGTTATGCAGGCGATCACATTTGCAGCAGAGTCCATGCTTGCTAGTCCAGCGCATCAGTAGCACTTGCAGGAAATGTTTGGCTTCCCAGTATAACCCGTTGGAAGCGTTGAAGAGCTTAATCTGTCTACTATACAGATTGGGGACAGCACAGCAACACATGCACGCATAGCTGTCAAGAGTAGCAGAACATCAAGATGCACATGCTGTGCTGCCATGCTGCATCTGACATGCCTTTGCGTTACTTTGTATGCGTATGTGATACGCCTGCAGGGTGAAGGTGCGGTTGCAGGCCAGCAGCAAAGGCACATACAGCGGCATGGCCGACTGTTTCAAACAGATCTACAGGTGCGAGCGCCATGCAAGTCTTAGAGCCAGGGTAAATGCATGCTGGCGGCCAGCTGACTACTGTGCTTTCCTGCTTGATCTTCCTGCTAAAACAGAGTCAAGCTGCTGCTGTTCAATCTTTGAACAGCGCTGCCAGCTTCATGCATGATGCTGACAAGCAACAGAAATGCGTGCTGTGTCTGTTGTCCTTGCCCCTGCCGTGCTATGACATCAAATGGTGGCAGCACAAGCTCCATTCAACATATCATCATTATGC
Source organism: Tetradesmus lagerheimii (assembly GCA_902809745.2). Taxonomy (NCBI): domain Eukaryota; kingdom Viridiplantae; phylum Chlorophyta; class Chlorophyceae; order Sphaeropleales; family Scenedesmaceae; genus Tetradesmus; species Tetradesmus lagerheimii. Next base: position 237,155 of record CADDIJ020001620.1, on the reverse strand, counting down.
TGCATGCGTGTGCTCTCTGCTGCGAACCCCAACTGCTGCAGGCACGAAGGCGTGCGGGGGCTGTACCATGGCCTCAGCTCACCCCTGTGTGGTGTAGCCATGGAGAATGGGGTGTCATTTCTGGTGTTCTCACGTGTCATGGATTACTTCAGGCCGGAGGTGGCACCACACAGTGGCGGCCAGGAGCCCGAAACGCCGCTGCATGCAGTACCAAGTGAGTCACAACAGTCACAGCAGCAGCAGCAGCAGCAAGTGCCAGGAGCAGGCAAGTCAGCAGCTGCGGTGGCAGCAGTGGCGGTGGGAGCAGCAGTTGGCCGCAACAGGCAGTTTTGCAACGCGTCTTGGACTACTTCAGGCCGGAGGTGGAGCCACACAGTGGCGGCCAGGAGCCTGAGACGCCGCTGCACGCAGTATTAAGTGAGTCGCAATAGCCACAGCAGCAGCAGCAGCAGCAGAAGTGGCGGCAGCAGCAGCAGACAGTGGCGGGAGCAAGCTAGGCAACTGGGAGCAGGCGCTGGTGGCTTCGCTGCGGCAGCGACAGCGGCAGCAGCAGAAAGTGGCAGGAGCAGACTGGGCAAATGGGGAAAGGAGCAGGCGCAGGCGGCACCGCAGCAGAAGCAGCAGCACCATCAGCGGCTGCGGTGGCAGCGGTAGCGACGGAAGCAGCAGTAGACCATATATATAGGCAGCACAGTATGTGCAAGCCGCGTTTCTGTTGGCATCCATAAGACGCGCATGTACCACAAAGATAGCAGCGGCATCGTACAGTAAGCAGAGCTCCTTGACCATAGGTCTTTCTGCGTTTTCTGCTGCTGTGTGCAGTTGCTGGCGCGATGGCCGGCATGGTGCTGCCGCTCATCCTGTGCCCCACAGAGCTGGTCAAGTGCAGGATGCAGGTGAGCAGCATGATCAATGGATGAGCTAATAGATGAATGCTGAGGAGAGAGGCAGCAACACACACCGCTGGATTACGTACTGCAATCGTAACAAGCAGTGTGTAGACAGGGTGCAAGCATGGGCAACATGTTTAGAGTTGTAGTTGATGGCCAGTGACAAATTCAGGACTGTAGTTGCTTCTGCGGACTATCAGCATGTGCCTGCGGTATACTGTGCTGCTCTCTGCTACTCCTCTCACAGCCACCAACGATCAGCACCCAGCCCACCCAACCTGTCGTGCTGCTTCCTTCTCCTCTTCTGCAGATGGGCCGGCACAGAAGCCCCCTGTCTTGCCTCACCCACATTCTCAGATCTCCGAGCTTTGCATCTCCGAGCTTTGCAAAAGCCACCAACGATCACCACACAACCCACTCAACCTGTGTCTGCTGCTTGCTGTGCTGCTTTCTCCTTTTCTTCTCCTGTGCAGATGGGCCAGCACAGGAGCCCGCTGTCATGCCTCACCCACATTCTCAGATTAGAAGGCATCTCAGGCCTCTGCAGAGGCTACCTACCAACCCTGTGCAGGGAGCTCCCTGGCAACGCAATATTCTTCACAACATACGAAGGCCTGCGGCGAGCGCTGCCGGGCCGCGGAGCAGCAGCAGAAGGGTTGGACGGGGCTGGCGGCAGCAGCAGCCGCAGTACGCTGGCTGCTGCGTGGCATGTGGCGGTGGATGCTGGGGGTGCCATCTTCTGTGGTGCTGCAGCAGGCATTGTGGTGAGTGCCAGCTTGTGAAGGCAACCTTGTGCTGGTCATTGTGTCAATCTTCAGCTGCAGGATGCATCAGCAGGACACACGTCAGCGATGCATTGGCTCTGACGTTGCATCTCTGTTCGGAAATGCCAGTACGCACTGATCTACAAGCAAATTGCAGCCTGACCCTTGTGCTGCTGCTGCTGTCACTGCCCCTGTCTGCAGATGTGGACAGCCGTGCTGCCGCTCGACGTGGCCAAAACACGCATTCAAACCGCACAGCTGGGCAGCAGCATGGACACTGGCGTGCTTCGTCAGCTGCAGCTGCTGTGGCGGGAAGGGGGCAGGCAGCGATTGTGGGCAGGATACACGCCAACGGTTGCACGCGCAATCCCTGCGAATGCATGCCAGTGGCTTGCCTGGGAGGTTGCTATGCGCAACTTGCCGCAAGTTGAGGATGCGTAAGAAAGGCGTGCGTGGCACTTACAGGCCAGGTTAGGTTCTGCAGCATGTGGTCCTGGTTGGGTTCTGCAGCACAACGCTGCCGCTGTTGTGCAGTTGCTGGGGCAGCCCATCGTTGCCTGTGCATTAGCATTGCGCAACACCACCCCATGTTCAAACGCATGAGAAGCTGGCACTGTGGCAGTGATTCATTGGCTTGCTTGGGAGTTTGCAATGCGCAACTTGCTGCAAGTTGAGGATGCGTAAGGAAGCATGGTGGTGGGGATGGGCCAGGTTGTCTGCAGCATGTGGGCCAGGTTGGGCTCTTCAGCACAACTCTGCAGCTGTTTCGCAGTTGCAGGGGCAGCTCCTCATTGTGCAACTTGCCGCAAGTTGAGGATGCGTGAGGAAGCTGGGTGGCTGGGTTGGGCCAGGGTGTCTGCAGCACTGCTGTTTTGCAGTTGCAGGGGCAGCTGGTCGTTGCGCGTGCATCAGCAATATGCAATGTTGAGATGCATGAAGGGCTGGCGAAGTGTGTGGCAGTGAGATATAGCTACAAGCGCAGCACTGCTGGGCATATGTGCGCACCGCGCCCAACAGATGGCCTGCCACAAACAGACGTAACCGGAACTTGACGTCAAGTTGAACAGCAACAAGTTATGAATGCACATCGCTGCATGCCAGCTTTCACGATGCATATGGCTGTTGTCATGATGCCAAGGTCTTGGCTGACACAGAGCATTGCATTCATGAGCGGCAGCTGTCCATGCCATGCACAGGTGCATGGTTTCCTGCAGCCATGCTGATGCTGCATTGTAAACGAACCCTAATTCTGGTGGGTGGTGGGTTGGTGTGCTTCTTTTTGCTTAGTGGAAGCCGTAGCTGCATGCAAGGCGGCTTGAATTGCCATGCTGTGTTTGTGCTGCCCCTCTGGCGGCTAACACAGCGTGCTGTGATGCAACAAACTTGTGCTGCTCAACAGCTGGTGCAGGCGCATGTGTATGGTGTGAGAGTGGTGTGGTGATCTTGCATCAAAACCCTCACCTCTCCTGTGTAGTATCTGGTTGCGCCAGCTCATTGTAGCCCCTCGTGTGTCTTGTGCTGTTCTGATGAGTGGCATGTGAGCTTGCGCAATGTTCAAAAGCATATGCAGTTGATAATGAGCAATTTTGTTCACGTGCACCCCATCACCAATGACTGTGTGTTGCGGTGCGGGTACAAGCTTAAGCAGTTGGCGTTCTGCCACGGCAACAAGACAGAGAATGCAAGGCATGAACCTGACGTGTCTTAGTGTGGCCAGCTGTTGGCCAGGCGGTTGGACCTGAATCACGGAAGGTTGACTGTTCTGTGCAAAATCATACTGAGCATTGTCACCAGTGCAATGACGGCATCTTGCATTCCGAGCATGTCGGCTGTGGTACATGTACATGCATGATGCTGCATCGGTGACCTTCACACGACTGTATTGCAGCCTACTTGGCTGCCGCTGCCCTTGTTATCAGTGTTGTGCATGAGAGTCATTGCACTGCGCTGCGTGCTGGCATGTGCTGTGCAAATATCAGCATTAGGAGACGCCTGCTGCATGCGCATATGCATTCTTGGCACGAAGTTCTGGCGGAAGCAATGTGCAGGTGTGGCTGCCTGCTAACACCCTGAGAAGAGCTGCCGGCCTGAGATGAGCTCTCAAGTGTCACTGGGTGACACTGCGTGTTACGTTCGATGTGCACACAGGCTGTCAGCCTGGTGCATTCAGTGCAGCTGTCATCTGCACCGTGCATTGCACGCTTGTGAGCTGCTGTGTCATGCAGCGGCTGTAGATTCAAGGTAGACATTATGAGATCGCACCACAGGTGCACTCTCCAATGTCAGCTGCGCATCATGCTGCGTTGGCTGGCTCAGCTGTACAGTATATGCTATGTATGCGGGCTTGATCAGGCTGTTATGTTTGACCTTCAGCATACGCAGCGCATTTTTGCGGAAGTGACAGTCATCTGTCAACGTTGGCTTGTCAGTTTATTGACACGTCTCCAGAAACCTTACAGCCCACGTCAATCGTACAGCTGCAGATGCCTTACATACGAATGTGCAAAGGCGATGTATAAGGGCCAACTTACTGCGAGCAGCTGCGAAGCACTCGGCACCGCTTGCCTGAGCTAGCTGTGGTCAGGACCGCGATCATTGTTGTCTGCAACCATAGGTGCGGTGACAGCGACGCTTTGGTTGTCTACATTCTCACATTCGCACCATTCCCGATAGCTGAAGCCGATCAGACAGCCTCTGCCTACGGCTGCAGGCCATATCTCATGCTCACCACACATGGAATTTCACGAGATCGTTCACGGCGGTGCCTTTAGCAGTCCATTCTATGCTAATTGCTAGATAAAATTCCTTTTCACACATTCCGCTAGCCTGCAGCGTGCCCATGTCGCTGCTTTTCACAAAGCAGTTGCTACTGCTGCCCTACTGCTGCTGCCGCTGCTCCTGCTACTGCCGCGCACTCTTCTGCTGCATCTTCTGCTTGCAGTGCGAACTTCAGGGCATGTTACTCGGCTCGTTGCATCTCAGGTTCCCTGAACACAAACACCAGACTCAAAGAGCAGCTGCAGCGCCCTACAGGCTAACATACAGCACCCCAACAGCCCTCCACAAGCCTACAGCCACAGCTGTAATCTCATCGCCCACGGCGCAGCAGTTCACATCCACCAAACGCCCCACAGCTGAGAGCAGCAGCTTTGTTCAGGTCACTAGCCGCAGCAGCAACAGCAGGAGTGTTGCTGGTAGCAGCAGGAATAGCGGTGCTCCCAGGCGTGTTGTGCCTGTAATGGTTGAGGGGCATCAGTGCCATCGTGTGGGGCATGCACACAGGAGGCTGCTAGTGGGCAAGGCCTTTGACGCAACATCACCTAACGGTCGCTTTGTTGAAGGTGAGAAGCAGCATGTGGTTTGCTTGTTATGCATGTGACAGAGTGGCAAGTGTGTGGTTTATACAACAGCTGCTGTGCGTCTAGAGCTATGTGAACATGCGGGCATACCTGCCGCACTAACGTCATATACTTGATGTAACTTTGCGCGGAGCTATTATGCGCTGCGGCCTTGTGAGTTGGTTATAGCAAATGCATATCAGCTGTTCGCAACAGAGTCGGATCACTGACGGATAACGCTGCTGCCTCTGCTGCTGCTGTCTGCAGGTGCTGCTGCCATCACTGGCAAGGTGCTGAGCCGCATTGAAATCCATGGCAAGAACCTCTTCTATTTCTTCTCAGGAAGCATTGGCAGCAACGGCAGCGGCCCCGGCAGCAACAACACAGCAGCAGCAGGCCTAGGCAACCTACCGCCGTCCTCCGCAGCAGCAGCAGGAGGCCATGTAGTGTTGTCACCAGAGGATGAAGATCCGCTTGCGGAGCCTGGTGAACTTCACAGTGGTGAACTTCACAGTGGTGAATTTCACAGTGGTGAACTTCACGGTGGCACTGCTGAACTTCACCGTGGAGATAATGACGAAGCGCTGCCATTTTCACCAGTGTCACCTGTGACAACCCCTGGCAACCAGGGGCAGGCTGCAGGCGTTACTAATGCACTGGCAGCAGCGGCAGCAGCAGCTGCTGCAGGTTCACCGCAGCAGTCGGCTGGACTGCTGGCAGCGGTTGGCAGGGCAGTGACGTCAGCAGCAGCAGCAGCGGCAGCAGCAACAGCAGCAGGTCCGTTAACACCAGCCCCTGCCGTTGTCCGCTCGCGCTGCACGCTGGCAAACCAACAACCAGCAGCCAGAAATGCAGCGCCCACAGATCTAGATCTAGCCAATTGTGCCAGCAACAGCAGCAGTGATTATGACGACACAGTTGTAGTGCACATGCATTTTGGGATGTCAGGGGCCTTCAGGACGAGCCTGCTGCCTGGGCCTGATGCCACACCCACTACGCGTCTGCGTCTGGTGCACAGCCCTAGCCAGCTGGTGGCTCACTTGAGCGCTATGACGGTGCAGCATGGCGGCCTGGGGCTGTATCAGGAGAAGGTTGGTAACATGTTGGCTGTTCTGTCTTTTGTTGATGGCGCTTCCTGTCTCACGTGAGTGCGACGACAAAAGAGGTTGAGTAACATGGTTGTTACGTGATGTGTTGGTGCACAGCCCTAGCCAGCTGGTGGCTCACTTGAGCGCTATGACGGTGCAGCATGGCGGCCTGAGGCTGTACCAGGAGAAGGTGGGTATCAGTGATCCCATTCTTATGTCGTAGCTTGCTAAAAGCATCCGCTGGTGCATGTTGTGGCTCGCTGCGACATGTACATATGAGCTCCTTACAATCACCTGCCTTCTCCTGCACAGCTAGTGCTGAGAGAGCTCACCCTCATATGTATCGGCTCCTGCTGCTGCTGCTGTCATTCGTCTGCAGGTGTCCAAGCTGGGTCCCGACTCGCTGCAGCTGTGGAAATGAGCTCGTCACATCTGCCGGCCAGCTCCTGCACAGCTGAGCAAGCTCATCACCATATGTGTTGCTGCTGCTGCTGCTGTTATTCGTCTGCAGGTGTCCAAGCTGGGTCCCGACACGCTCGGCCGTCTGATGTGTTGAGGCTTTTGTGCAATCGCAGCACTCCAGCATAGCATGCCATGCAGAGCTGTTGGCGAGCTGAACGTTATTTTGTGCTGTGCGCTTGCTTTCAAATGCACAGGTGTCCAAGCTGGGTCCCGACCCGCTGCGGCCGTCAGACGATGCTGAGCGCTTCTGGGCTCGCGTCAGCAGCAGCAGGAAGCCGATTGGGCTGCTGCTCATGGACCAATCAGCAATAGCAGGTACATGCGGCTTGTTTATTGCGCGGTTTGGGGAGATCTGTCACTTGTGGTGCGTGCGGCTATATGGCACATGTTTCGGCAACATCTCTGCCATGCAGAGGTATTTTTTGAAGTTCTTGGCGCATGTATAAGCAACCAGGCAGCATTGTCAACACAGCCAAAAGTATTGTCACTGAATTGGATGCCATGTTGTTCTCTGCCATGTTTTCTCGTGCAGGTGTCGGCAACATCTACCGTGCAGAGATTCTCTACAAGTCCCGCGTACACCCTGAGCAGCCCGGCCACACAATCAGCAGGGCCACCTTTGACATCATCTGGGATCACTGCGTGGACTTGCTGCAGCGGGGCTTCAGCAGTGGCAGCATCCTGACTGTTGATCCAGAAGATGCAAAGGCACTCGGCCAACCATGGACGCGCAGGTGGGGGTTGAAGGACCTGGTTTGTGTTTGGCTGTCTGCAGAGTTGGCATACATACTCACCCTTTTATCACATCCCCATATAACGCGCAGTGCAACTGCTGCCGACTTCTCCTTGCTGTAGCATGACCTGTAGTTTGATGTGTTATCTGCAGGTACATCTACAGCCAGTGCCACACATGCTGCAACAGTGCCACGCATGCTGCGCATGTAGTGCAACTGCTCTCAACTCTCCTGTTCTGTAGCATGACCGTTATATCTGATCCGTGATCTACAGGTACATCTATAACCAGCGCCAGTGTGGCCGCTGCACACGTACTTCACCTGCTGTTGAGTTTCCCTTTGCCGTAGCATGACTGGTGTAAATCTGTTGTTTGCAGGTACATATACAACCAGCGCCAGTGTGGCCGCTGCAAGGGCCCAGTCACCACATGGGATATGGCAGGCCGCACGGTGAGGATGTTGTAACAAATGCAACAAGCGTGATGGGGCAGCGCTGCTTTCTTTGTCAGTGTAAGTGCAGACTGTGTGTGTATCTTGCTAGTAACTGACGGGTTGTGCGTTGCACTGTAGTGTTCATGTCCTGGCTTGTGGGTGTGCGCTGACTGCTCAGGAACCACCAGAGGTGGTCTGGGAGTGGCTCCCTTTTGTTGGTTCATCCCTTGCTTGGAAAACGCGTCATCACTTCATTTATTGATTGTGATGGTTGGGCTGCACCAACAGATGCAGCTGGAGTTGATCAACTGACCATGACCACAGGCTGACACGCGTCAACATCTTTTGTCTGCTGCGCTGGACGTCTGCAGGTGTACTGCTGCACCACCTGCCAGCCCCTGCAGCTCACCATTACTGCAGGCGCTGCTGCTGCTGGTGCTGGCGCTAGTGCTGCTGCAGCAAGCAGGGGGAAGCAGACCGTCAGTCGCAAGCGGCCCAGCAGCAAGAGCAGCAAGCAGGAGACTGCAGCAGCAGCAGCAGCAGCAGCAGCAGGCGCTGCAGCAGTGGCAGTGGCTGATGCTGATTGTAATGCTGCAGCCAAGCAGCTGCTCAGTCCTGCGCGTTTGAAGAGTATGGCAGCAGCACAGGTGGCTAAGGTGGGTGCATTCACACCATCATGTGGTTGCTCTGTGCATTTGTTGCTCGTGTTGAAGTCAATGATGCATACGGTTGCCAAAGCAGCAGCTGCTGCAGTTTGCGTGCTGCGAGAGCATGGCCACCATCTGCCTTTGCTAGACTAGCCTTGTCATGCACTCTTGCCGCTGCTTTGTTTCACTTTTCATCTGGTACAGTACACAAGGAGCCACTGCCTGCTTGCTGATCTCGCTGAGCTCTAATTCCCTTGTTGATATGTGCACACATTACACATACATACAACACACACCCTGTATGCGCCCCGTTGTCTGCTGGTTCCTTACGTAGCAATTCGTCAGCCACTGCGCACCTGATGACCCCTCTGACCACTTTGCAAATGCAATCACAACACACCCTGCGTGTGTCACGATTTCTCCTCATTCCTTACGCAGCTATTTGTGAGCCACTGCGCGCCAGATGACCCCTCTGAGCTGCAGCCGTCCACATTGTCATCCAAAGCTGCTTATGCAACACATTCTGCATGCGTCCCTTTGCCTGCTTTTTCCTCACGCAGCAATTTGTGAGCCACTGCACCCCTGATGACCCCTCCGAGCTGCAGCCTTCCGCATTGTAAAGCAAAGTTGCTTATACAACACACTCTGACGCCTTCTTTTTCCCTTGCAGCAATTTATGAGCCACTGCGCACCTGACGACCCCTCGGAGCTGCAGCCTTCTAAGATGACCTGCACGCAGTTGCGGCAGCAGCTGCACTCCCTCAGCATGGAATCGCGTGCACGCTCAATGCTTTTCCAAATGCACATCAGCCACACCCACTACGTGCTGCTGCATTGTCTTCTTTCTTAAATGCAGCAATTTGTGAGCCACGGCGCGCCAGCTGCGGCAGCAGCTGCACTCCCTCAGCATGGAATTGCGCGCACACTCAATGGATAATATAATGCATATCAGCCACATCCACTGTGTGCTGCTGCATTGTCTTCTTGCTTGATTGCAGCAATTCGTGAGCCACTGCGCACCTGACGATCCCTCGGAGCTGCAGCATTTCAAGATGACCTGCGCGCAGCTTGGTCCAGCACAAGCTGTTGCAGAGTACTGGGAGCCTCAATCCACTTGATGATCTGACTGGGCTCCAATCCCCTTTTTGATATGTCCAAGCAATGCTCTCTGCAAATGTACCTACAACATGCACGCCCTGCGCGCGTCCCTTTGTCTGCCTGCTCTATTGTTCAATTGCAGCAATTTGTGAGCCACTGCGCACCTGATGACCCCTCAGAGCTGCAGCCTTCCAAGATGACCTGCACGCAGCTGCAGCAGCAGCTGCACTCCCTCAGCATGGAATTGCGTGCACACTCAATGCTTCTCCAAACGCACATCAGCCACACTCACTGCGTGCTGCTGCATTGTCTTCTTGGTCAATTGCAGCAATTCGTGAGCCACTGCGCACCTGATGACCCCTCTGAGCTGCAGCCTTCCAAGATGACCTGCACGCAGCTCCGGCAGCAGCTGCACTCCCTCAGCATGGAATCGCGTGCACACTCAATGCTTCTCCAAATGCACATCAGCCACACCCACTTCGTGCTGCTGCATTGTCTTCTTGGTCAATTGCAGCAATTCGTGAGCCATTGCGCACCTGATGATCCCTCGCAGCAGCAGCCTTCTAAGATGACCTGCGCGCAGCTACGCCAGCAGCTGCACTCCCTCAGCATGGGATCGCGTGCACATTCAATGTTTCTCCAAATGCACATCAGCCACACCCACTTCGTGCTGCTGCATTGTCTTCTTGCTTAATTGCAGCAATTCGTGAGCCACTGTGCGCCAGATGACCCCTCTGAGCTGCAGCCCTCCAAGATGACCTGCACGCAGCTGCGGCAGCAGCTGCACTCCCTCAGCATGGAATCGCGTGCACACTCAATGTTTCTCCAAATGCACATCAGCCACACCCACTGCGTGCTGCTGCATTGTCTTCTTGCTTAATTGCAGCAATTCGTGAGCCACTGTGCGCCAGATGACCCCTCTGAGCTGCAGCCCTCCAAGATGACCTGCACGCAGCTGCGGCAGCAGCTGCACTCCCTCAGCATGGAATCGCGTGCACACTCAATGTTTCTCCAAATGCACATCAGCCACACCCACTGCGTGCTGCTGCATTGTCTTCTTGCTTAATTGCAGCAATTCGTGAGCCACTGTGCGCCAGATGACCCCTCTGAGCTGCAGCCCTCCAAGATGACCTGCACGCAGCTGCGGCAGCAGCTGCACTCCCTCAGCATGGAATCGCGTGCACACTCAATGTTTCTCCAAATGCACATCAGCCACACCCACTGCGTGCTGCTGCATTGTCTTCTTGCTTAATTGCAGCAATTCGTGAGCCACTGTGCGCCAGATGACCCCTCTGAGCTGCAGCCCTCCAAGATGACCTGCACGCAGCTGCGGCAGCAGCTGCACTCCCTCAGCATGGACACACGCGGCAACACTGTCTGCTTGATGATCTGATCTGGCGAGCTGTGCCCCCCTCCCTCCTTGTTGATGTGTGCACAGGCGATGCTCCCTGCAGACACACCTACAACATAACACGCCTGCATTCGTCCCGTTGTCTGTTCTTTACGCAGCAATTTGTGAGCCACTGCGCACCTGACGACCCCTCGGAGCTGCAGCCTTCCAAGATGACCTGCACGCAGCTCCGGCAGCAGCTGCACTCCCTCAGCATGGACACACGCGGCAACAAGCCGCAGCTGGTGGCACGCCTGGAAGCAGCACAGGCTGTGATGGCTCCTCCAGCAGCAGCAGCAGCAGGGGCTGCGCACGCTGCGATGGCTCCTCCAGCAGCAGCAGCAGCAGAGGCTGCGATGGCTCCTCCAGCAGCAGCAGCAGCAGGGGCTGGTGGTGGTGTTGTGAAGATGGATGTTGACGGTGGCAGCAGCAGCAGTGAGGATGAGCTGGACAGGGCAGAAGATCGGCTAGCTGAGAACCTGTCAGGTGGGTGGTAAAAGTTACACGTGTATACGATAGGTATACTTACACATAGGTAGTGGGAAGGGTGAGTCATGGACACACGCGGCAACAAGCCGCAGCTGGTGGCACGTTTGGAAGCAGCACAGGCTGCTATGGCTCCTCCAGCAGCAGCAGCAGCAGCAGGGGCTGGTGGTGTTGTGAAGATGGATGTTGATGGTGGCTAGCTGCAAACGTGTCAGGTGCGCGGGTCTTTTGTGACCTTGATGCTGCAACTGCAGACAGCCATGCCTTACGTGTTGCTGTGGGTCATATATCGCTAGCTGTCAGGTGGATGGGCCGGTTGCAGAGAGGTGTTGTTATACGTAGGCTGCGGGAATGTTTATCCATGTGTCACCATTGTGGTGGTGTGAAGCTGGATGTTGATGGTGGCAGCAGCAGCAGCAGTGAGGATGAGCTGGATAGTGCAGAAGATAGGCTAGCTGCAAACTTGTCAGGTGGGTGGGTCACTTGTGACCATTGATGCTGCAACTGCAGAAGCAATGCCTTGCGTGTTGCTATCTGTCGGTACTCAATATCGCTAGCTGGAAGCTATCAGGTGGGTGGGTCGGTTTCAGAGAGGTGTTGTTATGCGTAGGCTGTGGGAACGGTGAGTCATGTATTGTGGTGGTGTGATAATGGATCTCGATGGTGGCAGCAGCAGCAGCAGCGAGGATGAGCTGGATAGGGCAGAAGACAGGCTAGCTACAAACCTGTCAGGTGGGGGCATTTGTGACCATGATGCTGCAACTGCAGAAGCAATGCCTTGTTGCGTTCTGTCGCTATTCACTATTGCAAGCTGGAAATGTGTCAGGTGGGTGGGTCGGTTTCAGAGAGGTGTTGTTATACATAGGCTGTGGGAACGGTGCGGCATGTGTCGTGGTGGTGTGAAAATAACGTTGATGGTGGCAGCAGCAGCAGTAGTGAGGATGAGCTGGATAGGGCAGAAGACAGGCTAGCTGAGAGAACCTGTCAGGTGGGCGGGTAAAGTTACACGTGTATATGACAGGTAGAGCACATGTATATTTTATGGGTTGAGTTACATGTAGGCCACGTGAAGGGTGCGTTATGTGTGGCCATGGTGCTGCAACTGCAAAAACAGTGTCTAACTGTTGAGCTTCTGCTGACATGTCTGTTGAACACTGCACACGTGTGAGCTGCACTTCAGCAGACCATATATCGTGCTTTGCAGTGTCCTACCTGGCATGCTGACAGCCAGCCTGCTGCTTCTGTGTTTGCTGCCTTTCTTGCAGGTCCTGCGGTGAGACGCAGACGCGTGACACGCAAGGCACCTGCAGCAGCAGCAGCAGCAGCTGGCCCAGTCACACCTAGTCCCAAGCCAAACAGCAGCAACGCTAGTAGGCGCCGGCGACCGCGCACAACAACAGCAGCAGCAGCAGCAGCAGCGCCAGCTGGCCCAGGCATGGCCAGTGTGAGTGCTGCTGCTGCTGAGAAGGCAGCTGCTGGTGAGAACAGGGCAGTGGAGCACGTGGCGCTGTTTGCTGATGAAGCTACTGAGGCGATGATGTTTGGTGGCGAGCAGCAGAAGTAGGGCAGACATAAGGCAGTAGGCCTTCGGCGTTCTCAAGAGCAGCAGTGCTGGCGGACGCAGGCATCATGCCGCTGCGCTAGCCAGAACAGCAGGCAGAAGGTGGATGTCGGCCGCTGAAGCTACGGAGACCATGGTGTTTGGTGGCGAGCAGCAGAAGTAAGGCAGTAGGCAGTTTACAATCAGCAGTGCTGGCAGAAGCAGGCATCATGCCGCGGCGCTAGCGAAAACAGCAGGCGGAAGGGATGTGGGCCGTTGAAGCTACTGAGGTGATGATGTTTGGTGGCGAGCAGCAGAAGTAGAGCAGTCTATAGGCCTGTGGGTTTCCTTCGAGCAGCATGCTGCAAAGCATGGGCTGGTGCAGGCATCGCGTAAGAACAGCGTTCGTGATCAAACGGTTTGCTGTTGGAGTCACTGCAGCGAATCACAGACCATTGAATGTTTGGTGGGGTGCAGCTGAAGTGATGATCATCATGTTTGGTGGAAAGCGCTTTCCACTGCTAGCAGCTGAAGGGAGGCAGCGGTGCTTGTGCTTGCGCACCTTGTGGCTGCCAGCACTATGCTATTATGTGCCGCTGATGTAAGCCGGGCCTGTTGTATTGCAGCAAGCAGGATGTGACGGCCTTTCTATGGACCGCCTTGTGCTTTCGTCAGTTGCTGATGCGAGTGAGCGCTGGAAACAAGTGCTGCATCGATGCCTGGGGCTGGTGTGACCTGTGCAGAGTGCCGTGCGATTGGTACACCTTGATATGGGTAGAAGCATCTTGCAGACCCGTGCTTCCTCTACACACCACTTCTATGTGCAACACCTAGTTAACTTGTACTATGTCGCTGAGGTGTTCACACTAGCAACATCGCCGGTACCGGTGCTCTGCTATTAGTGAACATTCGCCTTGCAGGCCGGGGGGGGACTCAAAGATCAACTTGCTTCGACTAGGCGCTGGCGACCAAGATGCGGCCGTATCGGATAAACTACGCTCCTTACATTCCTCACATACTGCTGTTTGCTTGCTTGAATGTTCCTGCCAGGTACAGGCCAATGCTGCTGCGTTCCTCACTTTCTCTGCATTGGTCATTGACATGCTTTGACTGACCGCCTGTCATGTTGTTCTGCCGTTTTTGTTTGAGCGACAATGTGATGAATTGGAGATGACGTCGTGTACAAGACGTCCATCACCTTCCGGTGCCTCTTGTCACGATCAAGGAACTGACAACAGCCCAAGGACTACAAGACCAGTGGCAGAGGGAGGATCGTTGAGGGCGCCGGCCCAGCCAACTCCTTCTGCTGCTGTGTCTTTTGCTGCCTTCAGGTAATTATTCAGGTATCGCAGAGCTAGCATGCACTCCTGCGTGACTGGACAGCTGAAGGGTCGGCGCCCCGGAAGCTTTTTTGGATCAGTTCGCTTGCTACTTGTGGTGCATCCGGATTCATCAACAGCAACGCTTACCAGTGGTGCGGACAGTTGCGTGTGCATGAGCCTGTAGATTTTGCATGACCAGTGTCACCAGCGACGTGTGCAAAGGGGGGAGTTTATCTGCTTTACTTGCGTTCTTTACACCTGAACCCTGCTGCTGTCCTAGTCAGTGTCAGTCTGTCACTTCCTTGGATGCTTGGTGTTGCCAGCCAGCACCTTTCCTCTTGACGTTCTGTATCATCAACTGCTGAGCTTGTGATTCATGCCGAGTATCACGTTGTCTTCGACACTTCTTTAATCTTCTCTGTGTGCACCAGCAAAGACAACCCTTCTTGCGCAGTTGTGCCCTGATACTCTGTGATCAACCTCAACAGAACCCATACGATAAGATCATGCTAAAACTGCAAGCCCTTCATGGCGCGGGCTCCTCTAGCAACGTCTGTCGCGGTCCTTCTACAGTAGCGCCTAGCACTTGCACTCGGTAAGAGCGGATCCCAACGTCCCTAGCACCTTTGCACTCACACGTAGTATTAAAGTAATCGTTTCTTTTGTTTGCAGGACTAGCATCGCAGCCAGGGCCAGCACAGCGCCGGACGGACGCAGGTTGCAGCAGTTGCAGCAGGTACAGGCATGACCACATACAACAGTATCCATGCACTGTCTGCTGATCCGGTGCTAACCAACTTCGATCTTCACTGCAGGTCGGCAGAAGTCCTCTTTTGCAGCCTCAGCAGCAGCGTAGCAGCCATGTGTGCAGAGCAACGATCGATGAGCCAGAGATACAGGAGCTGGTGCAGCAGCTGAAGCAAATGGTAAGCGGTTGCCATCAACAGCACTGGATCGTACATTTTGTTCACCAATTTGCACCATGGACAGCATCATGTATGCTTGCTGTAGTTGAGGCTGAGCTGAAACAGCTGCAGGGTGGGATGCTGTGTCAGACAGCTGAGTGTTCCCCCTGCACAGCATGCTGTGCATTTTTCCGAGTTCTACGTCTGCCACCAACGCAGTGTGTGCATGCAGTCTATGAGAATCTCAGTTTGCTGGTCGTTCACTCTTAGTCAGTGATGCAGCTCTTGAGTTTTGCAGCTCCACGTGAAAGTCGTGTGCTGTTATCTGCTTGCTGTAGTCACTGGTAGTCACCAAGTTCCCTGCCTAGCTATGCTTGCTCGTCGCCCACTGCTTCTGCCGACATGCCTTTCACGTTGTGCTGTGCTTGGCCTCATATCTTCTTGCTGCCGCTGCTGCTGTTGTTGCTGCTGCTGCTGCTGTGCAGACCCCGGAACCCCCAGCGCAGCGGCCTCAGCTTGAGAAGGTCATTGCACTCATAGACGAGGTCAATGCACAGGACCCCACCAAAGTGCCTACTGATGGAGGCAGCGCACCATACAGGTCAGCGGCTGCAGCTGCAGTTGCAGATAGGGGAGAGGGAGCTCTGCTGTGAGGCTTTGAATGCAGCTGCAGATGGTTGCGGCACCAGCAGCAGAGAAACGCAGGCAGGAATGCTTGCAGCAGTCGTCAACAAGCAAGTCATTACGCAAGAGCCAGGCAGTGCTCCATACAGGTCGCAGCAGCAGCAGCAGCAGCGGCGGCGGCGGCAGCAAGGCAGCAGCCGAAACAGCAGGGGCTTGGGGGCGTTATGAGCAAGCGCAGGACACTGCTGGCAGCTGTGGCTTGTACAGGGGTTGTTGCAAGATGACCAGGCGTGCATATTGTGTATCAGCAGCGGTGGTACATTGAGTGGAGCAGTATGCTTGCGTCAACATCAGCGGCAGTGTAAGCGCCAGCAGCACCAGCCATGTGGCATACAAGCAGGGGCATGCAGTCTGCTGCACTGTTCAAAGCAACTTCATTGCCTCTGCCAACACCAGCAGCAGCATGGTGCACTGATGCCTTCCAGTACAAGCTGCTGTGTCTCACCTTCAGCTAAATGAGCAGAGGCATGCATGCTAGCATCTTGAGTGGTGCTTCACGTGTCTGCTGCTAGCCCATGTTATGCATGTCATGTGACGCTGCCGCCACTGCAACCCCTGCTGCTGCTGGTGCCGCTGCCGCTGCTGCTGCTGCTGCCACCCCTGCTGCTGCTGCTGCTGCCAGGCTTGCGTACTCGCGCTGGCTGAGCGAGTGGGTGCAGCGGCTGGACCCCAAGGCATCTGACGAGCTGCTCATCCTGGCACGCGGCAAGTGAGTCCATCTTGGTGCAGGGAAACCGGAAGAAGGACAGCTGTTGTTGTGTCTGTGTTGCAGGTTGTACGTATGTCTGATGCACAATATGGACACGAATGCCCTTGAAAACTTTATCGCCGCTGCGGCAGTGCCTTTATTACGGCACAGTCACAGGCACCACTCTTGAACTTATGGCAATGCCGCTGGGAGCATAGCACCATGTTTTTGGTCCCTCCTGCAGCACATGCACTGCTCCTGCAGCATGCAACACTGCTGAGCACAAGTGCCAACCTTGCGCCTCTGTTGCATGCTGATGCCCACAAGGAATGATCCATGACACGCGGTGCTTTTCTTAACCACCATCCACCATCGCAGCCGCATCAAGCGCTGGCAGCTGTCCCAGACAAACACGACGGCCCTACTCTGCACTTCAGCACTCTGCTCTCCTTCCCTGCTAATCTGTCTTGTGTCTCACCCTTCAACTGTCACTGCAGGAGCATTGAGAGCTGGCAGCTGTCTCAGATCAAGCGTGACAACTTTGAGCCGTCCCCACGTGCTATTATCATGTTTTTCTTCATGTTGATGTGTTGCACCCCCTGCCTATCCGCCCACTGCAGGAGCATCGAGAGCTGGCAGCTGTCGCAGATCAAGCGTGACGACTATGCGCCCAACACGCCCGGCATGCGGCAGTGGGAGATGGACAGGAAGAAGTGGCTGGCAAACAGGCTGCTGTCAGTGGTCAAGGTGCGCATTGAACCCATGTGTTTCTTGTGTTTGTGTCTTGTAACATGTTTTGATGAATGTGGGGGATGGACAGGAAGACGTGGCTAGCCAACAGGCTGCTGTCAGTGGTCAAGGTGCGCAGTCAACCCTTGTGACTCTTGTGTTTGTGTAACATGTTATGGTCAACTGTGGAAGATGGACACGAAGAAGTGGCTGGCCAACAGGCTGCTGTCAGTGGTCAAGGTGCACAGTAGTCCCTCTTCATGCGTCCATGTTTACTAGGTGTTTGCTTGCTGCAGTTGTACGAACGTGTGCTCCTGCGTCTGGCAATGCATTAGGGTCTTGATGTTTCAGATGCTACCCATGTGCCACCCAATCCTTCGCACTAGGCGTGATCATGCAGCGGAAAGCAGGCTCCACGGCCAGCTGATAACAAGCCACTTGCGCGCTGTCTCCTGCACCGTGTGACCATTGCAGGAAGCTGGCTATGACGAGGCCACGCAGGCCACGCAGGCGCTGACTGATCATGATCCTGTGCAGGAGCTTGACGTAGCCTGCGTGCACTCTGACTACTGACCGTGCACTCTGACTGACCGTACGCTGTGCTGGTTCACATGTTGTCTAATCTTGCAGGAAGCTGGCTATGATGAGACCACACAGGCGCTGATTGAGAACATGATGATGGGCAAGAAGAAGAGAGGTGCTGACTGTGCAGGAGCTTGCGTGACGAAACCGGCCTGCAGTTCACTTGACTTCCCATACTGTATTACTGTGCTGTTACACGTGTGCTGTAACATGCAGGAAGCTGGCTATGATGAGGCTACACAGGTGCTGATTGAGAACGTGATGATGGGCAAGAACCTGCCAGACCCCCGTGATGTGCGCAAGTACGATTTGATCGGGACACTGGGCATGGTCGACTTCAAGAAGCTGCAGGTGAGGGGGTTGTTAGATGACATGTGTTACATTGTCACTTTGTTACAGTATCACATGGTCTGTGACTGGCATATGTGCAAGCTTGACTTGACTTGATCGGCACGCTGGGCATGTTCGACTTCAAGAAGCTGCAGGTGAGGGAGTGGTTACATGACATGTGTTACATTGTTAAACGTGTTACAGGGTCTGTGACTGGGATGTGCGCACGTATGACTTGATCGGCACACTGGGCATGGTCGACTTGAAGAAACTGCAGGTGAGGGACCTGTCACGTGACATGTGTTACATTGTTACATATGTTGCAGGGTTTGTGGTTGGGATGTGTGCAAGTATGACTTGATCGACATGCTGGGCATGGTCGACTTGAAGAAACTGCAGGTGAGGGGGTTGTCACATGACATGCATTACATTGTTACACTGTTACATGTGTAACAGGGTCCTTGGTTGGGATGTGTGCACGTATGATCTCATCGGCACACTGGGCATGGTCGACTTCAAGAGGCTGCAGGTGCGGGGGTTGTCACATGACATGTGTGACGTTGGTACATCGTCACATGTGTTATAACACACATGTAGTTATAGGTCTGTGGCAGGGATATGTGCAAATATGACTAGATGGGCACGCTGGGCATGGTTGACTTCAAGAAGCTGCAGGACAGGGAATCGTTACATGGCATCTGTTACATTGTTATACGGTGATATGTGTCACAGGGTCTGGCTGGGATGTGCGAAAGTATGACTTGATTGGCACGCTGGGCATGGTCGACTTCCCGAAGCTGCAGGTGAGGCAGTTGTTAGAAGGCATGTGTTACACTGCCTACAGCTGCATATGCTTCAGGGTCATTGATCGGGACGTATACGCATACGCATGCCATGAGTTTAGTAAGTCGCTTGAGCGCAAAAGGTTTGCCCAACCCATTGGCACTCGACTACAGCCCTTCATTGTGTGTAAGTATGACTTTACTACTGGGCGCTACTGGATAGCAAGCAAATTGGAGCTGTCCGCTGTGCATGTCTGTGTCCCGCAGGCGGTGTGCAGGATGCAGACGCTGGATGACGCTGAGGCGCTGCTCTTCTTGGAGAGTCATGGGGTCAACCACGGTGTTTTGCTGTCCCTCCTTTGCTGCTTAGTGACATCATGGCTGCTGCTCTCGCAGGCGGTGTGCATGATCCAGACGCTAAATGATGCTGCAGCCCTACTGGGCAGGAATCTTGGTACTGACTCCTCCGCTGTGCAGAATTCTTGTTGCTGACTCCTCCGTTGTGTGTGTCTGTGTCCTGCAGGCAGTGTGCATGATCCAGACGCTGGATGACGCCGAGGCGCTGCTGTTCCTGGACAGTCATGCACGAGTCAAATACGGAGGCTTGGTTCCCTGCGTTGTTGCTAAGCGACCATTTCCTACTGTTCCTTGCAGGCGGTGTGCATGATGCAGACGCTGGATGACGCCGAGGCGCTGCTGTTCCTGGAGAAGAACTTTGAGGAGATGTTCAACAGGATGCCCGCAGACGAGGTGGCAGCGGTCTGCAAGCGCGAGCTCAGCAGGCTGTCACAGGTGCGCATGGTGTGCTGCCGATTACTATGGAGCCGTTTGTAGGCGATGCTAAGCGTGAAGTTGGCTGTCACAGGTGCTCGTAGTGTGTGCTGCCAGTCATGCGCAGTGTGATGTTGTTTGCCAAAAATGTCATCTGTGTGCATGCGCAGCAGACGAGGTGGCAGCGGTCTGCAAGCGCGAGCTCAGCAGGCTGTCACAGGTGCATTAGTGTGCATTAGTGTGCTGCCAGACATGCGCAATGTTGCAGGGGGGAGGGGCGTGAGTGCATGTGCAGCAGACAGGGTGGTAGCGGTCTGCAAGCGCGAGCTCAGCAGGCTGTCACAGGTGCGCATTAGTGTGCTGCCAGACATGCGCAGTGTTGCAGGGGGGAGGGGCGTGAGTGCATGTGCAGCAGACAGGGTGGTAGCGGTCTGCAAGCGCGAGCTCAGCAGGCTGTCACAGGTGCGCATTAGTGTGCTGCCAGACATGCGCAGTGTTGCAGGGGGGAGGGGCGTGAGTGCATGTGCAGCAGACAGGGTGGTAGCGGTCTGCAAGCGCGAGCTCAGCAGGCTGTCACAGGTGCGCATAGCGTGCTGCCAGTCATGTGCAGTGTGATTTTGTTTTGCATGGGGTGTCACTGCTGTCACTACAGTCACCACTGCAGCAGCTCAGCTGCTCGCTGCTACTCTCAATGCTGCTGGTGCTGGTTCTGCTCACCATGTAGTCTGATCGCTGCATGTTTGTCCATCTCAACACCTCATCCATTGCAGAACGGCATCGTCACAGTGCTTAAGCAGCGCTGGTCACCTGTGCAGCAGCGGCTGCTGCAGAAGGTGCTGCCCGTGCCGTACAAGTTTGCTGACATCATGATGGACGTGGAGGGCGTCGCAGCAGCCAGCACACACCCCGGCGACTGGCGTTACGCCAACTTTGACTATGACTAATCTGCTGGTCAAACATGTTGGTCAATTGTTGGTCAACCTTGGTCAAAGGCTGGGCATGTCAGAGGTGGACGTAGAGGGGGTGGCGGCAGCCAGCACACACCCTGGAGACTGGCGCTATGCCAACTTTGACTATGACTAATCGGCTGGTCAAACATGTCGGTCAGGGTTTGGTCGCTTTGGTCAAACGCTGGACATGTCAGTAATTGGATGTAGAGAGGGTGACCAAGCATCTGGTTGAGCATGTGGAAGGTGGACGTGGCGGGAGCCAGCACACCTCTGGTGACTGGCCCTGCACCAGATTTGACTGCGACTACATGCCCGTTAGCTGTGGGTGGGGGTTGTGGTCGTGCTAGTCGAACATATGGATACGTGCTTCTGGGATGCGTGCGAGCAGCATCCAGGGCCCGTAAACAGTGCTGCTCCTGACCCACAGCATGCACATGTGGTTGGTGTCGAGCCTCGAAAGTGTTTGTGCTTGGTTGCCAGCTGGATTAAGGTTGCAGCTGTTTTGTGTTGATTAGCAACTGCATGTACTAGTACAGTACTGCCGGGCCGGGCACGGTGGTGCATGTTGCTTCACTCTACTGCTGCAGCACGTCTTGTGGTACAACCTGTCTATCGTAGACAGCAGTGCTGTTAACTGGTGACGATGTTGGTGTGTGTAGGTATGCTTCCTCAACACTACGGTGCCCATGCATTGTCGTGTGCTGTACAGAAACACCCAGGTTTGGTGCTATGTTGATGGGGGCAATCATTGTGGCACGTTGAGTGGATGAAGATCATACTTGGCACCTGTGGGTTGCCAACCTTTGTCAAAGCTTGACGTCTGACAATGTATGGTTACAAGGTGCTTGCCGAGTCAGACTGACCAACGCATTGTCACTCAAACTTTCAAACTCATGGTGAGCAGGCTTGCAGCATCATGCGTGTAACGAATACAGCAGAAGGTCGACCGTTAATTAGTGACTTACTAATCTGGCTTGGTGAGCTGCCAGCGGCTTGCTGGGCATAGTATGACACTGGCCTGCTGTCGGCCGCTGTCTGAGACTCAGCGGCTGAGTCACCGTGAGGGTCAACATTCGCAGACAGCGCGTGTCACATACGCCAGCTGGCTCTAGGCAGAAAAACCAGCCTGGCCTTGTGTGACACGACCTGCTAATAATCAATCACGACCTGCTGTATGAACCAAACAACCGTTGTTGAACAGAACATGGTATCATCAATGCATGTGATGCTCTGAAGCTGCAGCTGCTTATGCAGCAGCATCGCAGCGCTGCAACTGCCATCGCGGCAGTATTCGTCTACAACAGCTGCGTGCCAGGCAGTGGACATCACAGTGTGCGAAACACATCACCCCTTGACCTGAAGTCAAATGCACTTAGCCCGTGTGCTACACCCTGCGGGCTGCAACGCTGAAGCGCACTTGCGTTGCCGCTGCTGCTACAGCAAACAGCTGTCCAGTGTGCTGGCAGCAGACACCACATCACTACGCTCCCAACCGCAGGCCCAAGGCCTTAACAGCATATGCTCCTCTGCTGAACACAGCAAGAACTGCCAGATGATTGGCTGACATTGACAGTCGGCACCAGCTGCAGCTGGAGAGTGACAGAATCATCACTTTAACCACCACTGCGGCACACCGGCGGCAAACACTCTCATACACTGTGCAGAAACACTTGTTCGTACACACTCCTGTGCCATCATTCGTATAGACCAGATCGTTCAAATGCCAACGCACAGTTCACCGCAGCACCTGCACTTGCACAGGCCTGCAGCCACAGCAGCAACAGCAGCAGCGCCAAGCACCACTGCGACAACCACACGCACTCCCCAGAAGAGCAGCAGCTCTTGGCACTACACCTGGCCATCGGCTCCAGGACCACCTAACTGCTGCCCCTGCTGCTGCTGCTGCTGCCGCTCCGGCAGCACCTGCTGCACAAACCGCGCAAGCTGCTGCTTGTACTCCTCTGGATACTTCCGGTAGTGATCCACGTGTGCTGAATCACTCCACTTGTAGCAATACGTCTGACTACCAGCCGCCTGCTGCTCCTGCATGAACCCCTCAACCACCCCTGGCTGAATTAGCACGTCTGCTTCACTGTACAGAAACAGCTTGGGGCAAGTTGGCGCTTGCTGCAGCCACGACTGCTCCATGCCTACTAATGACTCCCTAATGAAAGGTAGCTTCAGGTAGCCTTCTACGACTGCTGCTGTGGGTTTGACAAGCCATGGGAGCTCATCCTCAATGTTGTCTGCTGGGCGGCCGAGTGCAGCAGCTACCAGCGCACGCGATGACACATCTGCAGGCATGAAACATCATCAGCAAGCAGGCAGGGTGCAGCGTGGCGTGGGTACAGAGTACAGGCATTTCACGCGATGACACATCTGCAGCGTCCAATCGGAAAGAGTAGCTCACAAGCAATGCGCAACGGCTGCGGGGTTACAGTGGGGAGGCACCTTACAGCCCAAAAGCGGCAGGCAAACCAAAGAAGCAGATGCTGCTTTCACAAGCTCCACTAACCAGGGGAACATAGTAAGCTGCTGCACATACCACAATTGCCAGCCGACGGCACGCTGCGTCAGATCCACACCACGTGTTGTAAAAGCAACAGACGCCCACCTGCGGTCACATCTGCTGGGCTGCTATCAAACACCACGCCGCGAATGCGCGCCCGCACATCTGCTGCCTGCGCGTTGTGTGGCTCCAGCTCTGCTAGGATCTGGAACACCCAGCCCATGAAGATGAAGCCGCCCCCTGAAAACAAATGCACCTGCAGAATGAACGCGGCACACAGCAGGGCAGCATTTGAATCATGAAACGTATATGATATGATTAGAAGGATTCGTGTGTTGTGACTGAGCCATGGACAGTGTTGAAAAATAGTGATGACGATTCCAGAGCCATGCTGGCACATCCCGCCGATGATGTGCACCTGTGTAGTGGTTGGCTTGAAAGCCAGATAGGAGGCTGTAAGCTGCACGGCGCACTGCTCGCGCCAGAGGCACCATGGACCTTGGCTGCTGCTGTAGCTGCAAACTAGCACTCACAGATTCATGCCACCTTCTCAATCCTGACACCCCACTGGCCTCCTGATGTGTATTAACGGCTTCATTAGGGCGCTGCTGCTGGTGTTGCTGCCACCTAGCACTCATGGGACCATGTGTTGTTTCTGCCTAAACCACAAGCCGTGTCCTGCTCACCAAGATAGGTGCGTTGGGCCGCTGCTGTGCGGTCTGCAGCAGCCTGTGCGTGAACTTTGCTGCCAGCAGCTGTCCTGCAGCAGGCACCATGATGCTGCTCATGGGGGGTCGCGCTGAGATGATGTTGTGGAAACCCAGCGACTGCCACAGCTGCTTGTACCTGCAGGGTACGGCATGATATGGGATACGATGTGGTAAGTGTGTGAGAGATGCTGAGGGATGTACAAGGTAATAGGCAGGGGCGTGCATGCAAACACAGTGCATGGATACATGAGGAGCGATGCATGGATGTGCTGCTTGTGATCATGAGCAAGGCAGGCAAGTCCAAGAGCTGCGGGCCTCACAGTGCAGCAACAGTGCAAAGCATTCCATGGCGATTCACTGCACTTTAAACGCCCAATTGCAGGTGCTGCAGTATGCATGCGCGGTGGACGGCATGCAGCAGTGGGTTTGAGAGTCGTTCTGTGCTTGTACTCACTTGCTGAATGGCCGCTGCTTAGCTCCCAGCCATGATGCTGCGATGATGATGGGATCACTGGATGTGTCCACAACAGATGGCAGCGATGAGTACACGCGGGTGCTGCCGCTGCGGCTGCGATGGCCAGTTCTGCTGCTGCTGCTGCTGCTGCGCTTGTATCCCAGGCCTGATGCTCTGGTGGCGCCAGATGTCATTGGGCGAACCATGCTGCTGCTGCTGCTTCGCGGTGCTGATATGTGTAAGGTTTGGAGGAGCTGCGTGGACGGGCCAAAGCCCGTTGGGATATGCTTGATTGGCACAGAAGCGCGAGGGAATGCTGCTGTCACCCACTGCAGAGCTGCACGCCGAGAGCTAGCGCTCAGAAGGTTCAAAGAAGACAGTGAAGACAGCATACCGAGCAGGAAGTGGCGCCGCAAACAGAACAAGGAAGGGATGAATGATGCAGCAGAGCTGCTCGCACCCGCGCCTGGTGCCGAGCATGCAGGACACTTGAACAGATGTGCAAGGTGTTGATATTGCAATGGGTATCATAAACGGCCGAAGAAGAGGTGATGATGTCTCTGGGCTGGGCTGCAGGGCAAACGGACCAAACCCCAGCTTCCTTGGTTGACTGAAGCCACACAGGGCGTTGCGAGCCGGCTGGTTGCGTCCGTTTGAACTCTCAACCTAGTGTCGTTATGCTGCACTTTTGTTTGCCGGCATGCATGCTCGCGTCTAATGTGTGCTCCCGCAGCGGCACCGGCCAGCTGGCTGCAGAAGTGGGGGGAACCAGCAGTCAGCAGAGTACAGACTGGCAGGCTGCCACTTCATGTTAAAGTAATAGCAGCACCCAAGCAGCAAGGCATGCAGTGACACCCTTGCCCTGCAGTGCATGCATGCATATGCAAGGCTCAGCCGGCTCACTCACGCAAGGCTGCGCACGCAAGCAAGGCTGGCCTGAACCACTGTGATGCGCCGCTGACTGTCAATGTATCAGCATCTGAGCAGTCAGCCCTTGGCCGGCAGGACCGTGACCCGGGGCCCCGGGATTGAAGTGAACCCTCAACTTGCCAAGTGAGGGTCCCTGGACCCGGGATCGAAGTGAAACCTCAAAACTGAGAAGCTGAGTTGACGGATCATCATCTCTTACACTTTGGCACATGCACGCAAGTCAAGCAGATAAACAACCCCTGCACATGCAACTGGCCGCGGCAGTGTCCGACACTGGGCCAGTTGCATGTGCAAGGGTTGTTTATCTGCTTGACTTGCGTGCATGTGCCAAAGTGTAGAGAGGCTCATGAACTTCATTTGAAGCTCCATAGACGTTAGCACGCGCAACCGTCCGCATGTATCACCACTGTAGCACCACTGTAGCACCACTGTAGCACCACCGTATCAAATTACTACCGTAGCACCACTGTAGCACCACTGTAGCACCACTGTAGCACCACTGTAGCACCACTGTAGCACCACTGTAGCACCACTGTAGCACCACTGCATCAGACACACACTGAGGTTGCTGGCATTGGTTGCCTGTCATGCTCTCACATAGCCTGCTCAGACAGTCTGAACTTGGCAGTCGCAGTGCGACTGCCAGGCTGGCAGCTGCAGAAGACTGCGGTAGGAGAGGAAAAACCCCAGACCTGCCCTGCTGCTGACACACAACCAGGGTTAACCAATCAACGTTGATTGCGCAGCACATGAGCTCTGATCAGTTCGGTGAGACCAATAGTGTCTGGGATTGTCGGTGTTTTTCAACACCCGTTTAGAAAGCCATACCCCAGCTCTACTCACCTGGCTCCTATGTTTTGGCCCCATAGCAGCAGAAATCCAGTACATGCCCAATTACAAATATAATTTCTCTCTTCATGAACACTATTTTGTATGACAAGGATACCAACACTATAGGCTGTGTAACTAACTAACTAACTAACTGATGGCACGCACCTCAGTGCTAACTCAATGATCGACCAGCCATGATGGCATCCGATTGTACACCGATAGTATCATGCATGGCATTCAATAGCCTATCGTGATGATCACGCACTGCAGCTGCGTCAGTGATGATGCATGCCATGGTACCATGCCACCGGTGGCATCATCATCATAATCAAATTACCAGATCAAATGCCACCGGTGGCATCATGCTGCATGACACTGTGACAAGGACACATGCTGGTGATTGTTGGAGAGGTCGAAGTGCGTGCTCAGCGCCAACCAATGAGCTGCCTCCAGAGAAGAAAGAGCAGACGTCAAAATTGAGTGTCATCACTGATGGGACCAAAATAGAGAAAAAGAAAAAAATCAAGAAGCAGAAGGCATCTGGAACACTTGCTGTCAACGGCAGGCGTCTGTTGGAGGATGAGCTTTGGAAGGTTGTGTCAGAGACGGTGCAATCCAATGTCAATGTGGGTGATGACGTGATGGTGCAGAGCAACAGCAACATTGCCACGGCAGCTGGCGTCAGCGCAAGCGTTGCAGCAGGTGCTCCAGACGCCGCCAACGCCGCCATAATGGTTGCGCCTGACGCCGTTGAGTTTAATGTGTCTGGGCCTGCTGCTGCTGGCGGCCGCAAGCTGCTGGGCATGGATGAGCGCGTGGCTAGCACCCTCCGCGTTGATGCTGGCGCAGGCATCTCCCTCAAAAGTAAGAAGGACGTGGTGGTAGCAGCGGCTGAATCGGCATCCATTGAGAGTGGCAACAGTGTGTCCATTCAGGCTGGGCTGGCAGAAGCCTCCAACACCGTGATGACTGTGGACGCTGCCGCTGTTCAGTTCACCGTCTCCGACCATGCTGTGACAGCTGACGCCGGAGGACGCAAGCTGCTGACTGCTGAGGAGCGTATTTCCAGCATGATCCGCATTGATGCTGCCGGTGGCATCAAAATGAAGAGCAAGAAGCCACTGCAGATGGAAACGCAAGTCCTCCAGCTTGAGGTGCTTGGCCCCTTCACAGCATTGGACACTCTACAGGTGGAGGGTGCTGTGTTGGCCAAGAAAGGGCTGACAGTAGATGAGGGCCTGGAAGTCAAAGGGAAGGTGTTGGCTAAGAAGGGGCTGACAGTTGACGGAGATGAAGGGCTGGAAGTGAAAGGAAAGATGCTCGCCAACAAGGGCATGGATGTAGGTGGCGCTCTGGCTGCTAAGAGTGGGCTGCAGGTCCCAACTGGTGAGTGCTGATGCAATGGGCTGTAGCATTGCTGCTGCTTGATCAGCTACATGGCTTGTTGGCAATGATAGCATCAGGTGCTGCAGATGCGCATTTAACCCGGTGTCTGCATGATGTGCAGCAGCAAAGAGTATGCGAGAGCTGCCCAGTGCGGGAACACCTGGCTAGCTCAGTGTCATGTGCATGTTGACTCATCGTAACAGCCTTCAGCTCATGCAAGAGCCTTGCACCTGCATGTGCTGCAGATAACCTGATTGTCAGCAGTGAGGCAGCAACAGGTTCAGGTTGACGTGCATGTGCTCAAAGAGGGTGCATCATGACAGATGCTCTCTGAATGTGGTGAACAGTTGAGAGGGAGTTGTGTTGAAAACCTGTCTTGTATGTGCAGTATATCATGGTTTTTCTGGTGGAAATGGTCATCGGTATGGTGTCTCTTGAGATTCGACGTGTCCGCCTCACCGACTGCATGATTGAACTGCACTCTCCTGTCAGGAGCCTTTTCAGATGTTGTTCATGTTATGTGTGCTGTTTGTGCAGCTATGTCCGACAAGGCTTGCATGGCATGCTTCCCATCAAGGCGTAACGTTGCCTCTGTGCATGTACATATCTGCACAGTATGCCAAACGGAGATGCTTGCCACTGCGAATGTTTTATGCTCTGTAAGAGCTGCAGGCCACGCTGTAGCGCTGCCTTCTGCATAGCTGAGCTGAAGCCCTGCCAATGCATGTGTTGATTTTGACGTGGTATGATGTTGATGGTTTGTGTGCTCGCTGTGTAGCGTGCCTGGCGCACATGCAGTGTTGCATGCGCAACAAGTATGGTGATGGGAGCTGCAGTTCGTGTGTAGTGTTTCAAGCATAACACCCAGATGACGTCATTTGGCATCTGCTGCTAGGCCTCGACTGCCGGCAGCATTCTGCATCTGTCCCACACCTATCAGTGTCAGCCTGCAAGCAGCTGCCACAGTTGGCCTTTTCAACTGGCAAGCATTTTGCATAGTTTCCGCCCTTTCATGTTCCCGTGTTGTGCAATCTGTTTGTGCACTGCTCAGCTGTTGTGAACAGCGGTGTTTGTCTGCTGTTCTGCTCAAAGTCCGTGTGTTCACTGTGCCCTGGATCACATTTGCATATTCTAGTTTGGAGAGCAACTCGTGAGGGTGGAGTGTGGTTGAGTTTTGGTTCTGGCCGTTGCACCTCTGCGTGACTTCCTTGCACATGCATGGATTTGAAGTTGATGTTCTGTCTGCACTGTTGTATATATATACAGACATATATGTCTGCAGAGTTTGTGAGCAGCGGCCGCTGGCGCGTTGTGAACAGAACCGGGTGGCAGCTGCTGGGTGGTTACTGGATGCTTTTCAAGCAGTGTCCAGCACTGCAATTGTTGCTGAGGTATTGCAGGACTGTTTGCTGCCTGCTCACCTTCAACCTGACGCAGACACATGCAGGTGCTGCGCATGTGCTGTTGGTGTGCTGACTGCAGCTGGCTTGGCTCTGCCAAGCACACAGATTTGAAGTTGGTGTGACTGGTGTTGATGGGGTGAGATCCTGCAAACAGACCACTGGTGTCTGAGACATGTGGAGGTTGGAACCAAGTGTGTCTGGCTGCGCCAGCCACCAGACTTTTTGCCGGTCTGGTACCTGCTGACAGGGAGAAACAAGGACAGTTGAGAAGGCTTGAAAGACGTGCCGTGTTGCCGCCAGACAGACTGGCTGCGGCGGAGATGGTGGTGGTGTTGTGATTGGGCATGTTGGGCGGTCTTTCGGCTTGCCATGTGGCAGCGGAGGCACCACGTTCCAGGGTTTTGCACTTGTTGAGCCATCCATCCTCCTTCCTGCCATCGCTAATTGGTCAAACGCCATTTGGTCATCATGTCTGCTAGTTGACTGCATCGTCAGCTCCTGCCAGGGTTCTTGGGATGTACCATTGTTTCAAACCTGTGCACATGGTCAGGTCATGTGAACTGCAAGCATGTCTATTCCACGTCTGCCTTTCCGCTGGATCCAATCACGTTGCCTGAAACTCGTGATCACGTCCTGTGCTTT
This sequence comes from Tetradesmus lagerheimii, assembly GCA_902809745.2. Classification (NCBI taxonomy): domain Eukaryota; kingdom Viridiplantae; phylum Chlorophyta; class Chlorophyceae; order Sphaeropleales; family Scenedesmaceae; genus Tetradesmus; species Tetradesmus lagerheimii. The sequence goes on along the minus strand of CADDIJ020001620.1, from coordinate 207,678 downwards.
GTTGACATACATTGCAAACTACCACCCCAGACAGTTCAACTGCTGCAGCAAGCTGTTGCTGTGCTTCTGTGCACATCAGGATGGAGCCATCATATAGATAGGCCTGCTGGTGGTTGGCTATAAAGCTCTCGATGGATCTCAACGACGCAGAGCGCTATGCAGTGGCAGCTCTGTTCACGCTGGCTCTGCACTCAACGCACGTTGAGACAGGCGTGGACAAGCACGGCAACAGCTTGTCGGAGAGCGACATCGCCTGGGGGTAAGCGACGGCCAACATGCAACAGCAAGCAGCTCCTCCCGTTCCTTGATGCTGCTGCCGAGCCCAGCAGCAGCAGTGCCAGAAGCTTGCCTGCTCACCAGCACATGTGTTTCTACGTCCACAATTCGCACATGGCAGGCTACATATCGCTATAGTCTGCCTGACAAGCTTGAGTGTTGTTCAATTGCAGCACACATTGCATGCCTGAACCACACTGCTCCATCCAGCTGTTGTCCTGCAAACAAAGTCAACCATATGTAATGCATCCCCTGCAGATGCCCAAGTGAGGAGCTCTTTGATGAGTACCTGATGTCCCAGGAGCCACTGAAGTTGCCTGCAGCCCTGCAGGACATCTTCTGGGGCCATGACTGCATGGCGCATGCAGGGCTAGCACCACGTCTGTACGCATGGCTCAAGGTGCGGGACACTTACACATACACACGCAACGCACCAGCTGAATGAGGCCGTTGTGCCTCAATCTCATGGGATCACCACTGACACCACTCACAGGACAGTGCTGCTAGCAGTACGTAGACACAGCTCTTGCACTGACCTGCAAGCACACGTGGCTGCAGTGTCAAGCACAAGCAGTGGAGCAGCAACTGCAGCCAGCGATACCCAATAGGTGTCGCGCAACAACGGTTCACCTTATCTGTTTTGGTGTGTTGCTGTTGCTGTGTGGTTGCTGCCGCGTGTGCAGATCCCACGCAAGGCCTGGCCAGGGCTGCTGCGCATGCCTGACCTCGCAGGCAGCGGCGCAGGCTCACCAGCAGCAGTGGAGGCGTTCGTGGCACTCGTGCGCAGGTGAGGCCTGAGACAGCTGCACAGTAATCGGAGCTAGGAGGCAGGTGTAAGGAACACCATAAGTCTGTACAGACAGTTATCTGGGTAGCGAATACCAAACAACAGTTAGCAGTGGTGACAAGGCATCCTGTAGGGTGCACGCAGTTCTTACTCTGTAGTCCAACACCTCATCACCTGTGAGCTTATGCTCAACTCTTTTGCCTCTGATCCGCCTCCGTGCATCACACATCTGTGCTTGCACGTACCGCCACTGCTGCTCTGTCTGGCCCTGCTGGCACCTGCTGCTCCTGCTGCTGTGGAGCAGGTACTCTGCGTTCCTGGACCCTGAGCTTGCCTTCACCACTGGCCAGGCTGCAAGGCTGCAGCAGCGCTTCTCAATGCTTGCAGGAAGCACAGCAGCAGAGGAAGCGCAGCAGCAGCAGCATGATGGTGTGGCAAGCAGTGCGGCCACACATGCAGGTGGTGGAAGTCGTGCTGCTGCTTCTGTGGGCACTGACACACTTGCAGGAGCACTTGCTTTGCGGCAGGCGGCCGACAACAGCAGTTCACCGACAGCAGCAGCAGCATCAAGTGTTGAAAGCAGCAGTGAGAATGGTGCTGGTGTGGCGCTAGGTGCTGGCTTTGCACAGGGTGCCAAGTCTAGATCAACAGATGAAGGCAGCAGTGAGTCAGATGCAGATGCCTTGGGGCAGCAAGCAGCAGCAGCACTGAGCGCGCCAGCAGCTGAGGCTGTTGCTGCAGCTGTGGCGTCTGTCACAAGAGCAGCGATGGCAGCAGCGGCAGAACACGAGTCAGACAAACCTGCAGCAGCAGCAGCAGCAGCAGACAGCCTTCGCAAGCAGCAGCAGCAGCCTGAGGAGACAGCAGCGATTGCAGCAGATGATCCAGCCGGTAAGCTTGCTCGCGCAAGCTCCACAGCAGCAGAGCTTGACGAGCTCCGTCGAACAGTCGACCACCTGCCTCGTGCAGCAGCAGAAGGCACGGTGGTTCCTGCAGCCACATTCACTCCTGCAGAGCACTACGAGCACATCACCAGCCACAAGGCTGTGCTAGCTGTGTATGAGCTGATTGGGGGCTGCCTGAGCAGCAACTCAGAGGCGCTGATTGAGGCAGTAGCAGATGGGACAGCAGCTCGGGAGGCTGAGAGTGCTGCAGCAGCAGCGGCTGCGCAGAAGGAGCTGCAGCAGCGGCAGCAGTCGGGCGGAGGTGTGTCAGACGGCGCTGCTGGTGCTGTTGCAGCAGCAGGGCCAGAGAGCAGCAGCGGCAGCAGCTTGACTAAGCGGCCGTCTGCTGCTTGGTTCCCTGCAGATGCCGCAGCAGCAGCTGCAGATGACCAAGATCAGACGTCAGCTGGGCCCCCTGCAAGCAGCAGTGCTGCAGCAGCTGCTGCGCCAGACCCTGCAAACAAGCCCCAGCAGCCGCAGCAGGAGCTCAGCCAGCAGCAGCAGGCCACTCAACAAGGCCTTGCAGTGCTGCAATGGTACGACGCACGCGCGCGTGTGGCAGTCAAACGTGTTGCGCACTGGCTGCGTGTGCCATGGCCGCAAGTACGTGCATTCGAGCAGATGTGGGCAGCGCAGGCACTTAGCGTAGACCCAAGCACTCAACCCAAGTACAGCAGCGGCAGCAGAGCACTAACATACCTCAAAGTGGGCGCGGCGGCAGTCGGTGGTGGTGCATTGCTGGCTGTAACTGGCGGCCTAGCAGCGCCAGCTATCGCTGCAGGGTTGGGAGCAGCAGTGACGCTTGCGCATGGCGGTGCAGCGACAGCAGCAGCTGTTGCGGCAGCTGCTGGCAGCACTGTAGGTACTGCAGCAGTGACTGGGCTGTTTGGGGCATGGGGGGCATCTGTTGGAGGTGGATCTGCAGGGAGGCTGTTTGGTGAAGTTAAGGAGTTTGGGTTTTGGGACCTCAGCGCAAGCATATACACAGACGGCAGCGCGCTAGCAGACAGAGATGCGGCAGCAGCAGCTGCAGCTGCAGAGGAAGCGGCAGCAGCAGCAGCTGCGGCTGCTGCTGAGAAGCAGGAGCAGGAGACGTCTGCTGCAGCAGCAGCTGTAGGGGCGGCAGCTGCTAAGGCTGCTGCTGGAGCAGCAGCTGCTGATGCAGAACAAGAACCAGGTGTTCCAAAGCAGCAGCAATCCCAGCAGCAGCAGAGCTTCCTGCACCGCCTCTTCTGCTCAAACCAGGACAGCAGCAGCAGCGCGAGTGGCGGCAATAAGCAGCAGTCAGCAGCGTCTGCTGCTGCTGCAGCCGCAGTGGCAGCCAGTGCGTCAGCAGCAGCTGGTGCAGAACGCATCAGAAAGTCGCACCCAAGTAGTCCATCACAGCAGCAGCCACAACAGCAGCAGCAGCAGCAGCAGCTGTCGAGGTTCTGGGGCTGGGGCAGCCAGCCAGCCAAGCAGGAAGCAGCAGCAGCAGCTGTTGACGAAGAAATTGAGGAGGCAGCGTTACAAACGCGTTACATTCGGCTGCAGGAACATGCTTTTAGTGACGGTGACAGTGAAGGTGATGAGCAGCAGCAGCAGCAGCAGGGCAGCCCACGAGGTGTGCCAGCTGCTGCCAGCAGCAGTCACAAGCAGGCAGCTGCAGCATCAGCAGCTGCTGCTGCAAATATGCCTACTGCTGCTGGAACTGGCGCTGCTGCTGCAGCAGCTGCATCTGGCAAGGGTGTTAGCAGTCTGTTCAAATCCAAAGCAGCAGCAGCGCCTCAGCAAGCTCCTGTGCATGTGCCGCTGCTGCCGACGCCTGTCAACCCTAGGCACCAAGCTGAGATGCGCATTGCGCTTACGATTGCTGTCAACGGCTGCTGTATCAGCAGCATCGAGGACTTTGTGAGGCCGTGGCTCAACCTGCCCAGCAGGGACTGTGATAGGTTTGCGCTGGTCTGGGAGTCAGCCTGTCTCAAGGTATGGGGCGGCTAAGATGGGTGTGATATGCTGTAGGTATAGGTCTGCAATGCTGTCATATGTGCAAGCTCACACAGACGCGTAAGCAGAGAGTGCCAGTGGGACTCGTAGGCTGGGGGAGTTGGTAGCATCCAGGACTTTGTGCGGCCATGGCTCGAACATGCCCAGCAGGGACTGCGACAGGTTTCCGCTGGTCTGGGAGTCAGCCTGCCTAAAGGTAAGGGGCGGCTGGGGTGGTTGTGGTTTTGCAACGTTGGTTCATCTGCTGTTGTGGTTGAATGCGCATGCTTGCATAGATGGGTGCGTTGGCTGTAGGGCTTGGAGTGAGCCAGGTTGATGGTGAGGGTCAAAAGGGATGCTTTTGCTTTTGCACTGTGGATGTGTGCAACTGTCATAGACTACGAAGTACACGTATAAATGTGCATGCATCATGGTATGGTGCGTTAGCAGTTCGGTCGGAGTCCAAAAGAACTGACGGGACGCTGCAGCAGCTGTTGGTTTGTGCATGTGTGTGTCCATGCAGGAGAGCTAGCAGGGAAGTTGACCAGCTTGGTGTGCTGTGCCAGGCTTGTTTATGTTGTTGTTTGAGCGCACCATGCGCAGCTCTGCAGACCTTTATCAGACATGCAGTGCACGTTGGACGAAATCTTGCATGCCCTCCTCCTTTTCAACAATCGCGTGATGTTTGCTGTTTGAACGACAACGCCTTCAGTAGGTGCGTATGCATGCCATGCCTGACTGCCTGTTCGCTGCCTGCATGACGTATTGTTTGCAGGAGCTCAGAGGCGCGCTGACTTGGCTGTTTGGCTGTCTGCATGCCTGACTGCCTGTTCGCTGCCTGCATGACGTATCGTTTGCAGGAGCTCGGAGGCGCGCTGACTTGGCTGTTTGGCTGTCTGCATGCCTGACTGCCTGTTCGCTGCCTGCATGACGTATCGTTTGCAGGAGCTAGGAGGCGCGCTGACTTGGCTGTTTGGCTGTCTGCATGCCTGACTGCCTGTTCGCTGCCTGCATGACGTATTGTTTGCAGGAGCTCGGAGGCGCGCTGACTTGGCTGTTTGGCTGTCTGCATGCCTGACTGCCTGTTCGCTGCCTGCATGACGTATCGTTTGCAGGAGCTTGGAGGGGCGCTGGTGTCGTTCATCGCACAGCAGGCGCTGACGCAGGTCACACAGGTAAGGATACAGCTGCGTTTCGGCGCCTGACAATGCACATGCGCGTCAGCTGCGCAGCGTAGCACAATCCAGTCCCCCACACATGTGCTTGTAGCAGTGCAACACACACCGCGCGCCACACACATGCAGTGTGTCTTTTTGCAACCCCATGTACAACTGTCAATCGCGAAACCTCCCACCTTGTACACACCTGCAGAGGACCATCCAGGCATTCCTGTACACCGGCCTTGTGGGTGCGCTGGCACTGCCGATGACGCTCACAACCGCCATGAAGGTGGCCTTTGGCAGCAAGTGGCTGGTGGCGTTGCGTCGCGCACAAGCAGCAGGGAAGATGCTGGCCATGCAGCTGGCCCAGGTATGTTCCTGGCTGCATGTATGTTGCGTCAGATGTGCGCTGGCATGTGTGGCCGGTGGCGCTGCGGCGTGCACAAGCAGCGGGGAAGATGCTAGCCATGCAGCTGGCACAGGTGTGTTGCAGGCATTGCAGATGTTCCCGGTTGCATGTATGTTGCGTCAGACGTACGCTGGCATGTGTAGCTGGTTGCGTTGTGTGCACAAGCAGCAGGGAGAGTGCTGGCAATGCAGCTGGCTCAGGAAATCCGTAGGCATTGCAGGGGTTTCGTTCTTTCGGCAGTTGTTCCTGGGTGCATGTATGTTGCGTCAGACGTACGCTGGCATGTGTGGCTGGTCGCGTTGCGTCGCGCACAAGCAGCAGAGAAGATGCTGGCAATCCAGCTGGCTCAGGTGTGTTGTAGGCAGTGCAGGGGTATTGTTCTGGCGGCAGGTATTCCTGGCTGCATGTATGTTGCGTAAAACGTATGCTGGCATGGGTGATTGACGGCGTTGCGGCGTGCACAAGCACCAGGCCATGCAGCTGGCTCAGGTTGATGCCGGGTAACGATGATCGGCATGACGGCAGTGATCTGTTGATCTGGGTTACTGCTGCCAGCAACTGTCGCTTGGTACTGGATGATCTGCTGAAACATGTATACTGGCGTGTGCATGCACACCTCCTACTGCCCTTGTGACGGGCAGAAGCAGCATGGTGCATGGTGCATATGCAGCACGTCCCGCTTCCTGACCCTAGGTTCAGGTTGTATTTGTAAGCAGTGTGGAGGCGCATGGCGCTTCCTCATCATCACACATACACTTTCCCTCAACTTGGCGGGCGTTGAGTGTGAACACACCACGCGTAGCTCAGTCATTCAGTCAGGCCCTGCTGGCATCGTGGGGTTGGTGGCGCTGGCGGCGCTGCACAGTGCTTTTGCGCTCCGCTGCGGGTGCCGCTAGGTGTTGTTCTGCTGTGCATGCTGTGCGCGCTGACGCGCCTGGTTGGCGGTGCATACTGCAGGGCTGCCATGGCGGCCGGCCAGTCACGCTGATCGGCTGCTAGATACTGTGTTGTTGCGCGTGCATTACCGCGGTGACGCGCCTAATTACTGCTGCTGCACTGCAGGGCTGCCATGGCGGCCGGCCAGTCACGCTGATCGGCTGCTAGATACTGTGTTGTTGCGCGTGCATTACCGCGGTGACGCGCCTAATTACTGCTGCTGCACTGCAGGGCTGCCATGGCGGCCGGCCAGTCACGCTGATCGGCTGCTAGATACTGTGTTGTTGCGCGTGCATTACCGCGGTGACGCGCCTAATTACTGCTGCTGCACTGCAGGGCTGCCATGGCGGTCGGCCAGTCACGCTGATTGGCTGCTCCATGGGTGCGCGGCTGATCTTCCATACGTTGCTGGAGCTGTCACGACTAGGGGCGCACGGCTGCGTGGAAAACGTCATTCTGTTGGGAGCGCCACTCAGCTGCAGGTGGGGGGCGCGTATGATGCATGTTGTGAAATGGTTTATGACAAATCAGGGGAATGTGTGGCATATGCTGCTGTTGGAGCTGTCACGACTGGGGGCGCACGGCTGCGTGGAGAACGTCATCCTGCTTGGAGCGCCACTCAGGTTCAGGTAGGGCTACTTTGTAACACGTCTATTAACATTTGTTGTGACATGTGTTGTGACATGCGTTGTGAGAGGTCAAGGTAATGTGTGGCATATGCCGCTGTTGGAACTGTCGCGGCTGGGGGCGCACGGCTGCGTGGAAAACGTCATCCTGCTGGGGGCGCCACTCAGCTGCAGGTAGGGCTACTTGGTAAAGTGTGTTGTGACTTGTATTGCGACACGGTTTATGACAGGTTGCAGTGACATGTATTGCGACACGGTTTATGACAGGTTGCAGTGTGTTGTGACATGTGACATGTATTGCAACACGGTTTATGACAGGTCGAAGCAATGTGTGGCGTATGCTGCTGTTGATGCTGTTGCGGCTGGGGGGAAGGGGGGCACGGCTGCGTGGAACACGTGGTCCTGTTGGGAGCGCCACTCAGCTGCAGGTATGGGTGCGTTAGTAACATGTGTTGTGACAGGGTGAAGCAATGTGTGGCACATGCTGCTGGAGCTGTCACGGTTAGGGGGCACGGCGTGAAACACTTAATCCTGTTGGGAGCGCCGCTCAGCTGCAGGTGAGCTGCATCATGTGTGCTGCGGGATACAGATGACAACAGCACGTCATTGGACACGAACATGACATGTGCCAGCAATGCTCGCCACGTACGGTATGAGCAAGTGCAATACCAGCTGCATTCTGACGTGCCAGTCCCTTGCTGTCTGTGACAGCAGCTGCACTCTAGCAGGAAGGCAAGCAGAAACACCCGACCCCTGTTTGTTCGGCTGTTGTTGCAGGCCTGACAGGCGGTGCATTGCAGTACCAGCTGCTTTCTGACCTGCCAGCCCCTTGCTGTGTGCACCTGGCTTGTTGCTGCAGGCCTGACAGGCGGTGCATTGCAATATCAGTTGCACCCTGACCTGCAAGCCCCTTGCTGTGTGCACCTTGCTTGCTGCTGCAGGCCTGACAGGTGGTGCATTGCGCGCTCTGTGGTGTCTGGCCGGCTGATCAACGGCTACAGCGTGAACGATTGGACCCTGGGCCTGCTGTACAGAGTGCACAGGTGAGTGTGGCGCGTGCTGCTTGCAGCTGTTTGCCGCCACACCTGCAAATATATGCCAGGTTGGCAAGCAGTGCTTTATTATTGTACATGCTGGATTGCTGTACAGAGTGCACAGGTGAACATGCAACACGCAGCGCAGCGCAGCTGCAACAACTGCGTTGTCATGCTGAGTCTGAAGACGCTTGTCTTGCTGCACGCTTAGGGATGGCAGCGCCTGCCTGAATATCTGCAGCTGGGAATCTGGTTGTGTCAGGATGTCTCAGGGTGTGTCGGCGCACTGCATATGCACTTGCTCGTGCCTGACGTCCTTCTGTCTGCTGTTGCTGCCTTGTGTGAGTGCAGCAGCAGCAGCATCTGGCTGCAGGCAGCAGGCATCTGGAAGGTTGACGTACCAGGGGTGAGCTACTGGCAAACCATTATGTGAAGATGCCTGTCATCTGCCAGTCTTGGAAATGTGGGCGTCGTGCAACCGCAACTGCAACCGCACAGCGCTGCAGCAGCTGTACTCCCACTTGTTAGACGGCATTGCAGCTGCTGACATGTCTGTTGTCCTGTACAGCCATGTTGACACTCTGATGTACCTTACGCGATGCATGTGCAGGTTGAGAACGTGAATCTGTCTCGCCTGGTGGACGGCCACTCAGACTACCTGACAGCAATGGATGAAATCCTAGAAGTGATCAACATGCACGACGTATGACCCATTTGCAGCACAGCGGTGAATGGTGGTGACGAATGCAGATGCAGGGGGGGCATAGCATGTGTGCCTTCTGACGTGGGGCAGCTTAGGTGTTGCTGGTCAATCTGCAGTCAGCAAGTGCTAAGGCAGCTGGAGACATCAAAGGCTAGCAGCACTGGCAGCCGTGCCCTTGCGCGGCGCTACGTGGATACATAGTGTACATCAGTACCGCTGTAGCTACAGCTGCTGTATATCATGGGGTAGATCATGTGACAACTTTGTAGCACTCTAGCAGGAAAAGGCATGCAGATCATGTGTGTCGTTGTGGCCCTGACGCAGCAGTAGCAGTTGACCACCCGACTGCATGGTTATCATGCATCAACAGCGCCTGGGTTTGTGCGTGGCCGCTACCATGTTTTTTGGCTGGCGTTGCATTAATCTTCCTGCACACCTTCGATCTGCATGACAGTTGGCCTGGAGCCAGCGTATGCATGGAAGTTGGCAGCTTTTTGGTTGGCAACTGCGCATCACATTGTGGAGATTACATGCATCCATCGTCCGTGGGGTGCCAGGGTTATGTTCTGTGTGCTGTATTTATCCCGACTGGCAGCCTGCCAGGCTGGGCCCAGCTTGCTAACGTGATATAACTGGCCTTTCTGTCTTGATGCACGCAGTGTCACGTGTCACTGTCTTGATGCACGCAATGTCGCGTGCCAATGTCACCATGCAATTGACAGGTGACATTCAATGCGCCATGCGTGTATCAAGACAGCACGACCAGCGTCATTGGTGCACACTCTCAAGCAATAGTTGTTGATACTTTTGAACGGTCGATTATCTCCTGATCTGCTGAACGCGCCTGCTGCAGCACGATGATGAAGTTTGTGAACTTGCTGGCTGTGGCTCTATGCCTTCCACTCGCTTACGCTCAGTGTTCTAGCAATGTCAAAGGATTCGTTACAAAGACAGACACGAACTGGGTTCGCACCGGCCAGACGCAAGAATCTCAGACTGCGCCAGGAAATGCTCAGCAGATCTGCAGCCTGGAGTCCAACTGCATTGCTTGGAACAAATTCGGGTATTATATTCTTGCCAAAGCTCCCACTGTGCCGACCGTGGCAGCTACAGGCATCACGTTCAAGCCCTACAGCGGGCTCTGCACCTGAAGACAACAGCGCTGCCATCCTGCCCAGAAAAAGAAGGTTATATCGCCAGGTCGGACACTGACTGGGTTCGCACCGCCCAAACGCAGGAGTCCCAAACAGCTCCAGCAAATGCCCAGCAGATCTGCAGCCTGGACCAAAACTGCGTTGCTTGGAACAGCTTTGGATACTACATCCTTGTCAAGAGCCCAACGGCGCCTACAGTAGCAGCAGCAGGCGTCTCCTTCACGCCCTATGACAAGCTGTGCACATATGTCAAGGCTTCTGCTCTGCAGGCACAGCCTTCCACCACCAAACCAGCAGCTGGGGGCGGCACCTTTGCCATCACCAATCACGTCCTGGCGGTCCGCAACATGGCAAACAACCTCTGCTTCGCCGCCAATGATGCTCAGCGCCTCTTACTCGGCATCCACCGCGTGGCGTTAGTGCCATGCTCAGCAAGGGACGCCACACAAGGCTTCAAGTTTGTGCCTTCCGGCAATGCCTTCACCATTACCGACAGCAAGGGTCGCTGTGTCACCACATACTCTGTCTTCGTGCGTACGGCAGCAGTTATGCGCTGCAACGGGGGAAGGGACCAGCTCTGGTCCATTGCTTCGCAGTCGCCAGATGGCAAGGGGCCGTACTATATCAAGAGCCAGGAGTCGGGACAGTGCATCATGAAAATGCGCAACTCCCTGGGTCTGGGCACATGCATCCGCAACAACCCCAACGCCGCCTTTCAACTGGCAGCTGTGTAGGTGAACTTAACCTTTGAATATTGACTCGACCATTAGTGTGACAGCAGCAAGCAACAGCTGTGATCACATGATGCTGTGCCAGGACAGCTGAGCTATGATGCATACATAAGTTGGGTTGGTTGTTCAGCACTGCTGTTGTATTAGGCAGTGTGATGTGACAAGCGGGAGCAGCACTTTGAATCAGCCAGCGCTGCCAGCACTGTAGTTTTGCGAGCACTTCATGAAAATAATATACAGCAGAGGGAACAGGTTTTATCACAGGTTGGGGACAGTTAGGTTGGGGGGGGGGGGGTTGCCAGATGTGTTCACGTGTGCACATGTGTTTTTCCAGTACTGCCAGCCTATACTGCTGCCAGCCTGGCGTCTGCCGTTTTCAGCCGCGTTAGTTATTTTTAAAGGTTTCTGTTGCTTGCTTTGAGCCGAGCGGCGAGCACAGCCAACAACAGCTGCAGTTTGTTATAATAATAATCAATCCTTGTAAGCCATACCTTTCGGCATCGGCAACCGCGCCTCACCCACTGGGGAGGCGGAAAGCAGACTGATTATTCTCTCTATTTTCGGTGCACAACAGCTGCAGTTTGTTATGTGACAGCAGCAAGTTGCTACTGCGAAAGCTGAGGTCAGTTGCAGCAGTTGTGATCATCTGCTCAGCAGCTACAGCACACTGGTCAGGAACCTTGGAAGCCAAGCGCTGCTGGCTGCTTTGAATTGCAGCAGCTGCGGCATATGTGCGCATCTGGAACAGCAGCTGCAGTGGTGCGTAGGTGTTTATTGATGAGGACGTACGGTTGGCACAGATTTTGAGTGGTGTTAACCACAGGTTATTGGGCCGATGCAGTGTCTGCTGTGATGTGTTTGTACCCATCGCATGTTTTTTGGTCAAACTATGATTGCTGTGCTTGTTTGAGCCACAGCTGCGCCAGATGCTTGTGAAAGCTGTTACGTGCAGTGAAGCCAAAGTTGTTGCACAGATGATGCCGTCACAGCAGCGACTGTTATATAAATGGTGAGAAGCACTTTAGTTTGTGCTGTTGTTTCTTGATAGCATTCAGGCTGTTGTTGCAAATATTTTCAGGTTATTGAGCTAGTATGTGGTGATATACTGCAGTGATTGAATGGTGTTGGCTGGTCAGAACACCTGCGCAAACTGCAGTGACAGGTACTCATATCAGGCGCCCTGAAACAGGCCACTTCCTCGTTCACAGGGCCAGGCATCTTCTGGGCTTCACACACTGCGTGATCATGCTCTGCTGTTGACATATGGGTGGACACCTATACAGTAGCTGAGTTGTCAGCATTCTTGGCTGTTGTTTGGTGGTCCGACTTGGATGTATTGGATGCATCGCCATCTGGCACCATAAATGGCAAAAATAATAGTATATGTGTGTTGGCTGCTGTTTCACAGTGTATGCAAGGTGTTCTGGTGATGTTTGGCTTGCGGTTTTGTGCTGGTGGCTGCTGCGGTGTCGATAATACTTGCAGTATATATAGTAGTATAGTTAGTCTGCCTCATTGCTGTCTTCAATGCTGGATTGCAGTGCTGTTGTTGCATGGAACATGCCGTATTGTGCTGGTGCTACACCGCACGGAGTTTCTCAGGCCGTATGTATGCCTGAGATGACAAGCACTGTTTTCTTGCCAGCTGCGCTGGTATTGTCATACATGAAGATGCATGCGACGTCTTTTGCTTTGACTGCTTTGAGTTGCCCAATGAGCCGCCGTAACGGGCGAGCTCCACTGTGTGTAACGGGCGAGCTCCACAGTATGATGCCATTACACAAGTTATGCTTCGGGGTGCATCTGCCGGGTGCAGGCTGCGTCACAGCTGCTGCGCTGGAAGGCACTGCCTCAAGGCTTTGTGCTGCGCAGCATGCTGCACTGCCTTCGGCAACTTGAAAATTTGCAAGGCTTGGAACTTTGCAAGGCTTGCATGGTGCAAGACCCTTGATCCAATGCAGCCTGACTGTACAAATGGGACTGGTGTAACAGTTGATTGTCGTACTATGCGGTGACCTAGGGTAAACACTAGGATTGTTCCGCTTGAAGTTCTCACGTTCTGGCAGAACTCAGAGAGTCTCAAACGGTATGCGATCCCAGCCAGCATGGGCCATGTGCAGCCAGACTGCCACAGTCCTGGCATAAAAGCCTTCACATGAATCACCTTGACTTCTCAAGCAGTGCTTCAGGATCATCACCGTCATAATGCTTGCATGTTATGACAGTTACATTGAAGTTAATAACATGAGCCTGGGTAAGGTGGTGAAAAGCCATAACATTAACGAGAAACCCGCGCCATACAGCCCATTGAGTGGAGTGTGTCAGCTCACACAACAGCATACCTACTACTAGTAGCCTACTAGTTGGTAACTACTCATTGTTGAGCCAACTGCCGTCGTTTACGTCAACTGACCAACTCGCTGCAGCTGCAACCAACTGTGGCTGCCGTGCCACATCATCATCATGATGGCATCATCAAATTACCCATCAAGCCATAGCAACCCTGCCACAGTGAGCCTACGCTGACATCATGCTGTTCAATCACCGCCAGTGATACAGCCATGCCATGCCAACAATGTTGGTAAGTAGCGTCACAGGCTAGCAGACCACCGAGCGGATGGGACACGCGTACGAGATGCATCCCTGCTGCAACAAGCTCAGCTCAGCTCAATTGTAAGGCCGCATTCGTGATGGTAAACAAGGGTGAACCAGTACCTGCTGCTGGTGCTGCTGCTGCCTGCTGCTGCACCACATGCAGGGACCGCCAGTCGTCGCCGCTGTAGCAGGCCTCTGCTGCTTTGTCAACCATTACTCCTCACATCATATGCAACGCCGCATGAATTCCAACAGCCAGCCCACCGCCACCACTGTCGGCCAACCAGCTCCATGCTGCCGCTGTTGATGCATCATCGCCTGCTGCTGCAGCTACAGTGTCGCAAACGACTGTGCCTTGTGAGGCTGTCACTCCGGCACCATCAGATGCAACGCCGCATGAACTCAGGCAGCCAGCCCATGCCCTTTCCCTTGCCACTCCTCCCTGCCCCCACTGCTGCTCCCCCACCCCCAGGCACCATTCCACCACTACCCCCACCACCATGCTGCATAGCAGCACCACCATCGCCTCCTGCCGCTGTTGTTGATGCAGCTGCATCACTGCCTGCTGCTGTTGTGGAGCATAGCTGACGTGTGAAGCTCTCACTGGTGCCTCCCACTGCTGCTGTCAAGAAGCTCAGTGCAACACCACCACCACCGGTTCCACCACTAGTATGGTAACCATCCATGCCTCCTCCTGCTGCTGCTGCTGCTGCTGTTGCTGGTGGTAGCGGTGATCCTGCTGGTGCTGCTGCCAGAGGCATACCACTGGATGGATAGCCACCAAACCCTGCTGCTGCTGCTGCTGGTGCCATAGGGGGTGCCTCATCTATGTCCATGAACTCAGTGGTGTCACTGCACGCATCATACATCTGATTATTGTGGTGGTTGTCCTGCTGCTGCTGCTGGTGGTGAGCTGCTGCCGGTGCTGCTGCTGTTGGAGCTGCCAAATGCATCATGCTGCTGCTAGGACCTGCCAGCTGCAGATTTCCAGCTGCTGTTGCTGCAGGCGCTGCACCAGTATACGGACCAGCAGCAGCAGCAGCAGGGGTGCTTCTAGCAGGCAGGCCTGCAGTGCCCATAGGGTCTTCTCCAAAGGTGCTGTTGTGCGCTGCAGATGTGCTGACTGCGTGTTGGGTTGGTAGGATCCAAGCGGGGTTGGTGGGCTCGAAGCGTGAGGTGAGGTGGCTCAGCTGCGCTGCATGTGCTGCAGCAGAGTGAGTGAGCCACTCACATGTGGCCAGGTCCTGCAAACAACACATGAAAGCATGACCAAAATGTGACACCTACTGACTTGGTATAGTGCCAAAAGGGTCAAGTGGCTCAGCTGCGCTGCGTGCGCTGCAGCCGAGTAAGTCAGCCACTCACAGGTGGCTAGGTCCTGCGATTGACAGATGATAAGCAAGCAGGCAGAAGTGAACTGCAGACGTGCCAGATGTGCAGGTGCATTTGGACAAGGCAAGGTTGGTGGGCTCGAAGCGTGAGGTGAGGTGGCTCAGCTGCGCGGCATGTGCTGCAGCAGAGTGAGTGCGCCACTCACAGGTGGCTAGGTCCTGCGATTGACAGATGACAAGCAAGCATGCAGAAGTGAACTGCAGACGTGCCAGATGTGCAGGTGCATTTGGACAAGGCAAGGTTGGTGGGCTCGAAGCGTGAGGTGAGGTGGCTCAGCTGCGCGGCATGTGCTGCAGCCGAGTGAGTGCGCCACTCACAGGTGGCTAGGTCCTGCAAACAACACATGAACAGCATGACCAAGACATGAAACCTACCAACATGTTACAGTGCCAAAAGGGTCAGGCGGCTCAGCTGCGCGCTGCATGTGCCACATGCAGCGGCTGCAGCCGAGTAAGTCAGCCACTCACAGGTGGCCAGGTCTTGCGGTCGACAGATAAAAGGCGGCAGTCAGCTGCAGACGTGCCGGTGCAGTCTGTGTTGAGGTGAGGTGGCTGCGCTGAGCTGCGTGTGCTGCAGCGGAGTGAGTCAGCCACTCGCAGGTGGCAAGGTCCTGCAAACAACACACGAAAGCAAGACGCCGCTAGTAGCGGTCAGCTGTGATGGGTGTGCTGCAGTGGAGTGAGTAAGACATTCACAGGTGGCTGAGTCCTGCAAATTTGAGAGATGCAAGAAGGCAGCAGTGCAGTCAACTGCAGACGTGCCAGATGTGCGGGTGTGACTTGAAGTGTGGTGACTCACCGGGTGAGGTGGCTCAGCTGCGCGGCATGTGCTGCAGCAGAGTGAGTAAGCCACTCGCAGGTGGCTAGGTCCTGCAATTGGCAAATGAGGCAGCAGTCAGCTGCAGATGTGCAGGTGTTACTATGTGGTGAGGTGAGGTGGCTCAGCTGCGCTGCATGTGCTGCTGCCAAGTGAGAAAGCCACTCACAGGTGGCCAGGTCCTGCAATTGGCAGATGAGAGGCGGCAGTCAGCATCGGACGTGCAGGTGCAGTATGTGTTGTAGTGCGCTGCTTGCGCTGTAACCGCGTGAGTAAGCCACTCGCAGGTGGCTAGGTCCTGATATTGGCAGGCGAAAAGATGCAAGCAGGCAGCAGTGCAGTCAACTGCAGACGTGAGTCAGACATTTACAAGTGACCAGGCCCTGCAGTTGATACATGAGAGGCAAGAAGGTGTGTTGAGTTGGTGGGATGCGGGGTTGGTGGGCTCAAAGCGTGAGGTGAGGTGGCTCAGCTGTGCTGCGTGCACTGCAGCCGAGTGAGTAAGCCACTCGCACGTGGTTAGGGTCCGACACAACAAGAGGTTGATCAAGCCAGCGACCGAGCAAAGATGGTAAACATGCTGGTTAGTACTAAGCTCGGCGGCGCTGCATACCCGTCAGGTGAACGCATAGCACCAAGCAAGAGAGCAGCACAATCGCATCAGATCTGCCTCACCTTGAGGCGTGTGCGTGCCTCAGGATTGGGGTTGAGCAGCCCCGCAATGACCGCTGCCAGCAACCGGCCATCCAAGGGTCACCTTGTGTCTAGGGTTTCTTTCTTTTGTTCCATCACGGCAGCCCTGACAGATGCTTGACCCCAGCAAAGTACAAGCCTGGGTTGCACCTATCACACGATGTGAACATGCGCCTCACCTCGAGGCGTGTGCGGGCCTCAGGGTTGGGGTTGAGCAGCCCAGCAATGACCGCCCTGCAGCCCTGGCTGATGCTTGGGGACAGCGGCCTGCAGCGGCCCGCCTGCACGTTCATGATGGTGGCTGCCAGGTTGTTGGGCTGGGAAGGGTCCTGCAGGTGTATATGTGAAATAGATCAGGGTCCTGCAGGTGTATATGTGAAATAGATCAGGCGTTACACACAGCATGTGGTGGTGGGGGGGGTACAAAGCCATGATAAGACCGGTGCAGATGGCTTCTGGCTGTAACGTGTTGGTAACAATGCCATGCTTTTTGCCGCACGTTCATGATGGTGGCCACCAGGTTGTTGGCTTGGGAGGGGTCCTGCAGGTGTACGGCATCAAGACTAGCAGGCAATGTAGTGCGGGGGGTGGGAAACAGCGATGATGAGGACGGGGCAGATGGCTTCATACTGTTACAGTAACAATGGCATGCTTCCAGCCGCACGTCCATGATGGTGGCTGCCAGGATGTTGCAAGACATGCTCCCCTCAAACGGATATGTGCCAGTCACCAGCAACGCCCCCATTGCCGCCACCAACGCACCATGCTGGCATGCGCAGCTGAGCTTTGTCAAGCCCTGACCTGCTGCTTCAACACATGCTCACCTCGAACGGGTACGTGCCAGTCACCAGCAGTCCCCCACCGCCGCACCACCCATCTGACAGGCATCCACAGCTGACCGTTTCCGAACCCCCAGCTGCTGCTGTACCATGTTGGGGTTGCATACACATGCTCACTCACCTCGAAAGGATACGTGCCAGTCACCAGCAGGTACAGCAGCACGCCCATCGCCTACGCGTCAACCTTCTGGCATCCAAAGCTGCCTCCTCCGTATTAGCAGCGGCTGCTGCAACACATGCTCACCTCAAACGGATACGTGCCAGTGACCAGCAAGTACAGCAGCACCCCCATTGCCCACACCACCCCATCTTTCTGGCATGCACAGCTGCCGATGTTGAAACCCTCTGCCGCAGCTGCTGCAACACATGCTCACCTCAAACGGATAGGTGCCAGTCACCAGCAGCCCCCCCACCGCCCACACCCACCCACCATGCTGGCATGCACAGCTGCCTTACTTGAAACCCTCAACGGTTGCTGCAACACATGCTCACCTCAAACGGGTAAGTGCCAGTCACCAGCAGGTACAACAGCACCCCCATCGCCCACGCGTCAACCTTCTTTGCATCATACGGAGGCGCCTTGCCACCATGCGGCGACAAGCTGCCTGCGCTAGCTGCTGCAGCTGCTGCTGCCGCTCGCATCTGCTGGCTGCGCTGCTGTGCCTTGACCTGTGAGCGCACCATCTCTGGTGGCATGTAGTCTGGTGTGCCAACGCCGAGTGTGGCAACAGACTCCAGGTGCTTGGAGAGGCCAAAGTCGATCAGCTGCAGCAGCACAACAATAAAGCAGAGGAAACTTTGTGGTTGTGGTGTGGTGTGGTGTGAAGCAATGCCACATGTGGCAGAGAGCGCACCATCTCTGGTGGCATGTAGTCTGGTGTGCCGACACCCAGGGTGGCAACGGACTCCAGGTGCTTGGAGAGACCAAAGTCGATCAGCCGCACAGAAACAGCAGGGGCAGGCAAGCAGAGGGGCGATGTGAGGTGTGTGTATGCTGGCACACAGCACTGCAGGTCATCTCTGGTGGCATGTAGTCTGGTGTGGCAACGCCGAGTGTGGCACCAGACTCCAGGTGCTTGGAGAGGCCAAAGACGATCAGCTGCAACAGCACAACAATACAGCAGAGGCACCTTTGTGAAGCAATGTCACATAGGGCAGAGAGCGCAGTGCCACTGCAAAATTGCAGTTCTCGCAGCAGGTAGTCTGGTGTGCCAATGCCGAGGGTGGCAACAGACTCCAGGTGCTTGGAGAGGCCAAAATCAATCAGCTGCACAGCAGCAGCAGGTGCAGGCAAGCAGGGCCGGGTTGTGAGATGTGTGTAAGCTGGCACGCAGCACTGCAGGTCATGCCTGGAGGCATGTAGTCAGGCTTGCCAACGCCCAGGGTGGCAACAGACTCCAGGTGCTTGGAGAGGCCAAAGTCGATCAGCTGCAGCAGCACAACGATACAGCAGAGGCAACTTTGTTCAGAGATTTAGTTGCAAGGGGGTACTGTCAAGTTTGTGTATTTCAAAATGTGCAGTGACGTCACATGAGGCAGCGCGCGCAGTGCTTTGCAACTCTAGCGGCACGTAGTCTGGTGTGCCAACGCCGAGCGTGGCAACAGACTCCAGGTGCTTGGAGAGGCCAAAGTCGATCAGCTGCACAGAAACAGCAGGTGCGCCAAGCAGGCAAGCGTGCAACCAGGCAAGCAGGGCAGCAATGTGAGACACGTTCATTGTTGGGCGAGGACCACTGCAGGTCATCTCAGGTGGCATGTAGTCTGGTGTGCCATCACC
Organism: Tetradesmus lagerheimii; assembly: GCA_902809745.2. Lineage (NCBI taxonomy): Eukaryota > Viridiplantae > Chlorophyta > Chlorophyceae > Sphaeropleales > Scenedesmaceae > Tetradesmus > Tetradesmus lagerheimii. The sequence goes on along the minus strand of CADDIJ020001620.1, from coordinate 188,841 downwards.
TAGGGTGGCAACAGACTCCAGGTGCTTGGAGAGGCCAAAGTCAATCAGCGGCAGCAGCAACAGCAGGCAACCAGGCAAGCAGGGCAGCAATGTGAGATGTGTTGATGTGGTTGGGGACCACTGCAGGTCATCTCTGGTGGCATGTAGTCTGGCGTGCCAACGCCGAGTAGCAACAGACTCCAGGTGCTTGGAGAGGCCAAAGTCGACCAGCTGCACAGAAACAGCAGGTGCAGGCAAGCAGGCAAGCGTGCAAGCAGGGCAGCAATGTGTGATGTGTTGTTGCGGTTGGGGACAACTGCAAGCCATCTCTGGGGGCATGTAGTCAGGTGTGCCAACACCGAGTGTGGCAACAGACTCCTGGGTGCTTGGAGAGGCTTAAGTCAATGAGCTACATATCACAGCAGGTGCAGCAACAGAGGTGACTTTGTGGGCGTGGCGGCGTGTGGTGTGAAGCAATGTCACATGCGGCAGAGCGCGCAGTGCTTTGTATCTCTGGTGACATTTAGTTTGGCATGCCAACACTCAGGATGGCAACAGACTCCAGGTGCTTGGAGAGGCCAAAGTCGATCAGCTGCAGCAGCACAACAATACAGCAGAGGTAGATATGTGAAGCAATGTCACATGCGGAGCGCGCAATGCTGTGCAGTTCTCGTGGCATGTAGTCTGGCGTGCCAACGCCGAGGGTGGCAACGGACTCTAGGTGCTTGGAGAAGCCAAAGTCGATCAGCTGCACATAACAGCAGGTGCACGCAAGCAGGGCAGCAACATGATGCATGCCTGAGCAGGTGGTGGTGGTGGTGTATTTTCGGGGGGGGGCATCTGCATCTATGCTGTGGCTGGACGCATGATTGGGTGCCAAGGCGGCTGTAACGAATGATTCGGATGCTTGGATGGGCTCATGGAAGTGATGCTGCTCACCTTGAGACGCTGTGTGGCCCTCTCCACCATGCAATTCTCTGGCTTGATGTCCCTGTGGCAGTAGCCCATCGCGTGCATGTGCAGCACGCCGCGCAGCAGCTGCACAAAGTAGAAGGCTGCTGCAGGCTCGTTCATGCAGCCGTGAGCCTCATTGAGTAGCTCCAGCAGGTCTGGGCCAGCAATCAGCTCCCACTGCACGTGGCAGGTACCAGAGCAGGTGCGTTATACATCAGACCGCTTGGACAAACAAGCGCCAACACAGCATGTAGCATCTCCAGCAGGTCTGGGCCAGCAATCAGCTCCCACTGCATGCGGCAAGTGAGCCATTGCATTCAGTGCATCATGCATGTAAGTTACATGCTCCACTCATCCAGGTGTAGGAACCCCATTCAGCAGCCATTCAGCAGCACAAAACAGGCGAACAGGTGCACAACAAGTGCGTGATACATAAGAGAGATTGCACAGACAAGTGCCGACGCAGCATCCAGCAGCTTCTGCAGATGTTGGCCAGCAATCAGCTCCCACTGCATGCAGCAGCAATCGCAACAGTACATTACATGCTTCCTTCAACCAGGAGTGCGAACTCCAATGGAAGGAGCCAATGTGAGGCTTATACGGGGAAACAGGTGCACAGCAAGCTGGTGACAGAACAGATAGAATCAGCAAACAGGTGTCAACGCGGCATTCAGCAGCTGCAGCACACGGCCCAGCAAAGAGCCCCCACTGTACCTGGCAATACTAGTGCCAGGTGCAGTGGAAGCTCTCTGCTGGATCGCACATGCTAGATGGCATGTAACATACAGGGCGCTTTGCCCTCTGTGTTACGCGCAGGTACAAAGTTATGCAGAAGCTAGGCGAGTAGCGCCTGGTGGAGTGCGCATTGACCAGCAGGTCGCAACGCCATAGCCGCACATGTGTACTGTCAGCGCCGCATGGTGCAATTCATCACAAACCACAGAAGCTGCATGTCTGCCAGCCTGGTTGACCTCCCGAGCAGCACTGCTCGTGCGCCACTCACCACTATGATGACCTCTGTGCCCTCCGCAAACACGTCCAGCAGCATGGTGCAAACAGGCACAAGTATGTTTCAACCACGCCAGCAATAATACCACTCAGTGCATGATGCACCACGCACCACGATGATGAGCTCTGTTCCCTCCGCAAACACGTCCAGCAGCTGCACCATGTTCTCATGCGCCACACTCGACGACAGCATCACCTGCGGCAGCAGTACGACAGCAGCAGGATAGCAGAAGATTCGAAATGTGCAGCACACGGCAGAAGCAGCTGCACCATGTTCTCATGAGCGACACTCGACGACAGCGTTACCTGCAGCACCAGCACAACAGAAGCAGGATAGCAGGATAGCCAGAATGTGCAGCAAACGGCAGAAGCAGCTGCACCATGTTCACGCGCCACACTGGACGACAGCGTCACCTGGGGGGGAGGGGGGGGCAGCAGCAGCACGCCGGCAGCAGGATAGTCGGAATGAAGAGGAAGAAGAGGGATCAAAACATTGGCCCAAGGCAGCAGATGAGTCGAATGCGCCACACTGGACGGCAGAGTCACCTGGTGGGGGGGGGCACACCGGCAGCAGGATAGCAGCATAGTCGCAACTGTGCACCACACGGCAGCAGCAGCAGCACCACTATGCATGTGCAGGCATGAATGCGAGCCTGGCAAAGTATACGTGTACAGCAATTCACCCTGATCGCGCTGATGACAGGGGTCGACAAAGGACGTTCATCACAAGCACTGTCCTGCTCCAATATACTTATGTATTGTAACAGAGAGCTGGGCACTGCTGTTTGTTACTTCAAGCAGCGGCTATCTGCTATTGCAGGTGCATTAAGCATCGCATTGTGCGCATGTCACAGCCGCTACAACCACCAGCTCACCTCGCGTCGCACCACACTGACTGGCACCTTGTTGCTGCCGCATTGCACCACCTGGAAGCAGCAGCAGCAGGAAAGGCAAGTTCTCAAACACCGCAGCAAGTTGGTTTGGCAAACTTGACTGCAGCACCGGCCACAACTGGGTGATTGCCATGCATTGGCCTTCAGTGTGTGTGTGTGCCCATCAGCGCTTGCGCAGTTCTGCCTGGCGCATCACATGCGCATGTTCACCACTGCCAGCACCTGAAGCAAGTGCAGGGTTGTCACGAGTCCAGCCATGCAGGCAAGACCACTGCTCCCACTGTGTGCTGCACTGCAGATGACCAGCAAACATGTTGGCTGCAACCCCTCCTGCTGCTGTTACGGCCTCTCTTGCTACCGCCCCACCCCCACCTTGAGTGCAACTTGACGCCCCGTTTGCTTGTCTGTTGCAGCATACACAATGGCAGTGGCGCCCTCTGCAAGGAGATCACGGCACAGCACAGCGCGCATCACACAATGACAGCACACCACAGCGCCTAGAGCACAGCCAGCCAGCAAATGCACACAGCACAGCACCCAGCAAGTATGCACCGCTTGAAGCATGCCGGTGGAACGCAGTCAAACCTTCCGAAATACTGATTGCGCAATGCACACGGCTGGCACTCAAAGCTGGTGCTGCATTTTGGAAGAGAGCCAGCCTGGAGCATGAAAGCCATTAGCAGCGCTGGCTGGTTGAAGCACTTACTGCAACCTGAGGCAGAGGAGCAGCCAGCAGTTCAAGCTACTCACTGTTGAGCCTCTTTTCTATCTTGTAGCGTCCATTGTTGAGCAGCGTGCCAGGGCTGTACAGGGCAGCCCCTCCAGACCTTGACTGACCAAGCATGGACGCCAACAAGGGCATGCAGTGCTAACCACTCGGTGTTATTGCTGCGAGTGCACCAGTGCTGCTGATTTTGAGCCTTTAGCCACGTATCGATCGCTAGATGCGTGTCCACCCGGAGCAAGACTGAGAGTTCATGGTGACGACTGCATGCAGGGCAGCAGCAGCAGAAAAGATCAGCAGGGACGACCTGGTGGGTGGCTGGATGGGCAATCTGTCGGAATTTCGCCACTTAGTATCGTAGGCAATGTGATGCTCACATACGCCCTGCTGTATAGCGAGTCTGACACGAAAGACACGGCCTGAAGCACCTCGGTATGCAGCTCCCAGTCGTAGCCCACTAACGCCACCTCAGGGGCCTACCTTCTGGCATCAAGAGTCAGCGGAATTGACGTTTGCAACTTCTTTAAACGAAACGCGCGAGAGAGCGTGCTGTTGTTCACACCGCAACCTTGGCCAACAGCTGGAGCTTGAGCTCGTTTCGCTGGTCCCGGTATGGAAAGCTTGTTCCTAGCAACGTGGTGCAATCGACGAGACCTCTACGTCTTGGGTAACTGGTGGTCCCATTCTGGTAAAGCAGTTGTCAGGTCAGGCAGTCCACGAGGTTCTAGCATGGAAGGTCGAGACAGCAGGTGCTGACTGATCTATCCTTCGTATGTATACCATTTACCACATACTAACAACTGCGAAATTGTCCTGCTCTTCAACGTGCATCACCCTGCAATGCCAAATCTGTGCTTGGCAGCACATCCAGTCGCTGACAGTGAGCGGCTGCTCAAGCTGCGCCTCAAGCGCGAAAGAATGCTTGCAGGAAATATCACAAACTCAGGCTGCCCCCCTGAGAGCAGTTGCTGCAAACTGCTGGATGGCCCTCAGCTTTGACTCCACCTCGTGCCTGTGGCTTGCAGGCACTGCATTCAGCCCACCCGCAGCATCCACCGCAAACGACTCGCCATCTGCAGACGTACAGCAGGCACCGTGTGTGCAGCAGGTATCAATCTTGCGACAAGTTCAGCAATGACTACATGCAAGATTGAGCGTGGCGGCAGTATCGCCACCAGTCGCAAACGTACATTATTGCGGACATATGGCAGAGCACCCATCCATGCGCGCACAACGGCAGGGCACTCGCAGCCACTCACCATCTGTTGTGATCACCATGGCTGTATCTTCTCCACCTGCTGCTGCTGCTGCTGCCGCACCCTGCGCCGCTGCCGCTGCCGCGCCAGCACCCCTGCGCGCTGCCGTCGCTGCCCTGCTCCTACCAGCCCTGCCTGTTGCTGCTGCTGCTCCTGTAGCTGCCCCTCCCTTCTTCACCAACGTGAAGCAGCCCAGCATGGCGCCTCCAGGGCCTGCTGCCTCTCCTGCTGCTGCTGCCACTGCAGGCGTCATGAGCGCCCAGCCGCGCGCAGCGCCCGTCCTGCCCCTGGCACGCGTGATGTTGGGGTGCATGGACAGCGGGGAGCCTGCAGACACCGAAGGTTGATTGTGAGATATAGTATTAATGATGAGGCATGAAGCGTGCATAGAGGTAGGCGCGTTTAGTTGGAAAGTGCAGCAGTACCCAGCCACAGGAGTCCTTGGTGTGTAGTGCCGGGTGAGCAGACGAGCTGGGCACCGGCAGCAGGCAGGTGATCAACATCTTAGCAGTGCATCATGCAAGCACATGTGTGCACACCACAGCATGCACGCAGCTGTGTAGCCTTCCAACTGCTGTTGAGATTTGCCATTGTTGCAGGTGCTGGGTGCACACGCCTTCAAGCGATTGTCGCAGAAGAGCTGCATACTACCGTATCACAGAGTGTAAATCTGTCACTGCATAGACACACTGACTGCTGCAAGCTGCTCACCATTCATTGAGAAGCAGGCCTCGCCGGGCTGTGCTGCGCGCATGGTTGTCCTTCCACCACCCCGCACTGCAGTGCTGGCAGCCAGGCCGATCTCTGCCAGCCGAGCATTCACCCTGCTCTCAGCAGCAGCACGTCTGGCATCTGCAGCAGCAGCACCACCACCTGGCCCTGCTGCTGCTGCTGCAACTCCCTGCCTGCCATCTTCATCGTCCTCATCCTCCTCTGCAGGAGGCTCCAGCAGCGTCACTGTGCGGCCGCGGCCTGCCCTGCCACCCCGGCCTGCAGCTGCAGCTGGAGGTGTGCCAGCAGCATCCTCTGGCGCTGCTGCTGCTGCTGCTGCCTCTGGTACAGCTGCTGCTGCTGGTGGTGGATGCGCCGGTGCCGCTGCTGCAGGCGATGGCACGGCCTCTGGTGCGGGAGGCTCCTCTGCTGCTGCTGGTGCTGCTGCGGCTGCTTGGCTGCTGCTAGCAGCTGAGTCAGTGAACTTGGGCACAGGTGCGCGCGTGCGTGTTGTGCGCACAGTCTGCGGCTCTGCTGTGACTGCACGTGCCCTGCTGCGCAAGCTGCGTGTGGTGGGTGCTGCTGTTGCTGCTGCCTCGGAGCGCTGCTGCATCTGCGCAAGCTTGTTGTCCACAGCGGCTGATACTGCGTCTGCAGCAGCTGCTGGTGGGGCAGGCTGCTCAACAGTCTGCAAGTACTCCTTGTATGGCGTACTCCTGACCTGTGAGAGCAACAAATTCACCAGGCAGCGGCGATACTGGTGTTGTGCTGCTGTGTACGCATGGACGCTGCAGCGCTGTTGTGTTCACTGCCGGTTGTATATTGCAGTTGCCCGTGCTGCAGCTGTGGTGCAACAGGCACTGCATGCACCCTGTTCTGCATCAACAACAGAATTGCTTTGCCAGCACATGCAAGCTTCTCCCATACGGGTCAACTTATACAAGACAGGTTGCTGCTGCTGCTGGTGATTACCTTCTTTGGCATGCCTATGAGCCGTGACTTGAGCTCCTGCATGAGCTTTGACACTGCATCATCTGCAGCAGCTGTGATGGCTGTGCAGCGCTCCTCCACTGCGATGCAGGAAAAGTGCACGTGCCAGAACACAAAAGGCTTGAGCTATACACTAGCTGGGGTTTCATGAGCTCTCCACATGTTGTTGAGCTGTACAGCACGTGATGCATGCAGGCAGTAGGTGGTTGAGGCGCTAGACAAAGCAGCAGGTAGAACTGCAGCAGCGCACCTGCTGCATCTATGGCCCTCAAGCGCTCCTGTATAGCAAGCAGTGCATTCGAGTCTACTTTCACTGCGGCATGAACCGGAGCTGGCTCGCTCTCTGTTGTTGCCTTACGTTTTCTTGGGGGCATGCTGCTTCTGCTATTGCTGCTGCTGACTGGCCTGCCTGAAACGGTCAAGCCGAGCAACCCGCTGCCTCTTGTCGGACACTCTGGAATAATTGAAAGTAACCACGATGTATGCTGCAGGTCGAGGTAAGTACCGTAAAGCCGCAGAGTGGGAGGCAAGCGATTCTGCCGGTGGTGAATGAAAAGCTCAACTTGTCCATAAATCAATCTCCACCCAACACGTGTACTGCACAATAAAGCTAGCACCACAGCTACACTGCATTGCAGACAATCCTGGGCAGCTTGGTTCAAAACATGTCATGACAACTACTGTGGTACACACAGTTTGCGTAAATTGAGTCGTCTCAATAGCAGCAGGTGTGATCGTTTTGAAAAAATTTCAAGTGCGCAACGGCAGCAGGTGACGCCGGTGGTGAGTAGCAGCAGCACAACATCTGGGACAACCTATAAGTAGGATCCCACGGGCAAAGACTGATCGCAGCACTCGTACATTTCATTGAACGTGATTTGATGATCGTCTTAAACTTGAGTTCAGCAGTCAGCGCCGTGTAATTTGCTGCTGGAGCCCTGTGGCACACGTGTACCAAGATGGGACCCCTGGTACCACTGTTGTTGCATGTCTCAACCTTTCGTATCTGAGTTGTAATCAACAACTCAACACACTGTATAAGCTTCTGCATATTCAGCCGCCGTGCTTGGCTTTGAAGCTGTCGACATCAGTCTCGCCGTTTCCGTGTGGATGTTCTTAAGCATGCAAAACATCATTGATTATAATATGGTTGACTCATAGCACATGAATGCCACCAAGTAGCCATTCCGGTTGGACCTGCGCTTGAGGGCGACAGCACTGCTGCTGGATGGCAGGCATGGTTGAGCTGCAGAATTCGGCTGACTTGAATGCAGCCGTCGACACAGTATGGCCGACAGAATCGCACTCAGCAGCTACATGTGCCAAGCGCGCAGCAGCACTGCGCCTGACGCAACCGCCACATTGGGCTTTGGTGGGTATGCTTGCTGAGCAACACAAGCAGCAGGCGCCTCATGCATTCGCACCGTTATTGCTGTATCAACTCCATACACAAATGATCTAGTGATTCAAACAAACACAAGCCACAGCATGTGTCAAATTTCAGCCAAACATAGGTTGGCTGCGACAGCTCCCTGAGTTGAGCATGCAGACAAGCTAAGCAGAGTGCACACTTGCGTCTCTGAGCTGCATCCCCATCACTCCGTTCTTCCTTGTCCATGCCTGCAGCTGACTGTGGTGGAGTCCTGTGTGCACCAGCAGCTGGGCGACCTGGCAAACCTCGGCATCACCAAGCAGCTCATGAGCTGAGCAGGTCTCTGATCAGAGACCTGCTCATGGAGGACAGGTGCGCAGCACAGCACAGCACAGCAGGCGATATGCAATGGCCTCCTTGTAGCCTGCTCAAGCTGGTCAGATGACCAGCACAGCGCAGCAGGCGATAATCATTGGCAGCCGTGTAGCTGGCTACAAAAACATGCACTCTGAGGGAATTTCACCGTGCCGTATGGCCAGGTGTATCAGCACTTGACTTGGCCTCCTTGTAGCCTACTCCGGAGGACAGGTGACCAGCACAGCACACAGCTGGCATGAACTGGCCACCTTGTAGCCTCCCTCCGCGCACCCACACACTGCTCAGCTGCCATGCATTTTCTGAAACACACGCAGTGCTTCTCCTGCACCCTTCCTGATCACTGAACCACATACAACACTGCAGGCACTTCAAGGTTGAGCGGGGTGCTGAGGCAGCACTGCTAGTGAGGCTTGATCCACACACTGCACAGCAGCTGCAATGAATTCGCTGACACCAGAGTGCTGCTCCTGCACCCGTCCTATTGACCATTACTTGTACAAACGTACATGTCTGCAGGCAGTTCAAGGTTGAGCGGGGTGCTGAGGCAGCGCTGCTAGTGAGGCTTGACGTGGGGAAATTGTCAAAGCTGGGCAGAAGCAGCGAGTGGTGGCAGAAGCCAGTGACATCAGCAGAAGCAGGCAGCGCCGAGGAGCAAGCAGAGGCGGCGGCAGCAGCAGCTGCAGCAGGGGTCATGATTTCCGGCCTGCTGCAGCACATGCAGCAGCAGCAGCAGCAGATGCACAGGCCGGCGGTTACAGTCGTGTCTGCAAATGGGCTGCTGGAGTTCGTAGCAGGTATGTCTGTCATGTGCGAAGGTGTTGGGTATCTGACAAGTGCCAGCTGAACACTGCAAAGCAGCTGTGCAGGCTTTGTGCATCGCTACACCAAGGCACCACGAACTTGCTGCAATATACCTGCTGTAGAATGCCAGAGCATGCGCGCCATAACATGTGCACCGCAAGCTCCCACTGTCATTGAAGAAAATGAGGGTTACACGGTGTATGCAAGCGGCTACGCCCCAACAGACATCAGCTGTAAAGAGATGCTGCGGCAGCAAGCACCTGTCATCGCACTGTCATTGTCTTTTCCTGTCTCTGCAACACCGCAGGCAGGCGTTGGCACAACAGCAACGGCTTTGTCCATGCAGCGCGCCACCACCTGGCAGTCAGCATGGTCACGTGGACCAACAAAGCCAAGTTTGCGGGGGCCAAACCAGGGCAAAGGAGCAGCAGCAGCAGAGCCGGCACGCTACGCTGTGCCAATCGCAACAGCAGGTGCGATGGGGTGTGGTGTTGCTGCATGTGGGTTTGCGGTGTTCATGTCAACCCGCTGCAGCTAGTGTGATCAGTGGAACAGGCGCAACTTGATTATGTACGTTTGTCACTATGCGATGCTGTCTGCCATTGCACCTCCAAGGGTGAGTTGGCACTAGCGTCTTGCACTGGGCAGGTGTTGCTGTTAGTCAGTAGCTGCCATTGGTTAAACGTACTCAAACAAGGTTTGACCAGACGTTGACTGGATGTTGACCAACTGCTGCTGCAGCCAGGTGGATGGTCAGGGGTGTCAAAAAGACCCTCAAGATGGACATCCAGCCAGAAGGCACAGAGTGGGTGGCAAGGGCCCTTGCAGGAGACCCTTACTTGACAATTGTAGAGGGGTCAAACAGCAGCAGCGCAGTCAGCAGTGCAGCAAACATAGCAGCGAACGACAGCAGCAGAGTGAAGCTCGACATCAATGAAGTGCTGTGGGATATTGTGAATGGCAGGGATGCTAAGGGCCGCGTACCAAAAGCAGCACTAGCAGCAGCAGCAGCAGCACCAGTAGCAGCAGCGGTATCAAGCAGCGTAGAAGCCTGCAGGAATAATACGCCAGCTGTAGCAGCCAGCCCTGCACAGCAGGATGTAACAGCAGGATGTAGCAGCAGGAGTAGCAGCAGCAGCAGCAGCAGGAGTTTCAGTGCCGCAGAGAAGCACCTCAGAATCAACTGCAGAAGAGCGGCGGTTTGGGTTTCTGCAGCAGCAACGGGAGCACGCAGGCGATGACAATGACTGTATATCTATCAACTCAGATGACTCTGCGGAGTCTGTACACTTAGGAGCAGACTATGTTGACGAGTTTGACTTTGGGGAGGATTCACTCAGTACGCTATACAAAGGGCTGACTGGGATGCCTTTAGAAGATGATGATGATGATAACGAGCTGCTAGCTCTAGGGTTCATCACAGCAGCAGGGTTCAGCAACAGCACAAGCAGCAGCGGTACAGCTGCCACAGCTGCAGGCCAGGCGTTTGCTGCTGCAGCAGCATCAATGATGCCACCGCAGCAGACAGCAGCTGCAGCAGAATGGGCAGCAGCAGCGCAGCTACAACGCTCTGCCGTAAGCTTAGCAGGATCAAGGAGCAGTACGCTTGACACCAGCAGCAGCAGCAGGAACGGTAACAGCAGCAGCAGTCACGGACAGCACTTGGGTCGCCCAGTGCAGCAGCAGCAGCAGCAGTGCCAGTCACAGCAGCTGCACTTCCCAGTAGCGCTGGCACCTCCAAAGCAGACGCCCATGCAGCAGCCGCAAGACAGGCAGCAGCAGCAGCAGCAGCAGCCACCGGCACCCAGGCTGCCAGAGTGGCAGCAGCAGCGACAACAGCAGCAGCAGCAGCAGCAGCAACAGCACAAGAACAGCTTCTGGCGCACGTACAAGTCAAAGCATGCACCTGTGTCACCTCAGCAGCCTGTGCCTGGAGCAGCAGCTGCTGCAGCTGCTGAGGCGGTGCAGCCACTGTCACCCTCAGCAGCTGTATTGCCTGCTGTAGTGCCTGCTGTAGTGCCTGCTGTAGTGCCTGCTGTCACAGCAGCTGCTGGAGGGTCGCCAATTGCAGGTGATCGTGCGGTGCAAATAAAGCGTGCGGCCATCAACAGCCAAAAGCAGCAGCAGCAGCAGCAAGGGCAGAGTTTGAAGCAGAAGCTTGCCACATGGCAGCAGCAGCAGCAGCGACCTCCTCATCAGTTGCCAAACTCACCAAGCATTGAAGCTGCTGCTGAGCAGCAGCAGCAGCAACAGCGTGCAGCAATGCAGGCGCCTACGGCACTCTCTGCTGCTGTTGCAGCTGCCGCTGCTTTAGGCCCAGCTGCACCACCACAGCTGCTGTTCACTGTGGCAATGAAGCAGCTCCCAGGTGGCTGGTTCATGCCGCACTACACGGTGTGTGCAGACGATCTGGCGTCGTTCCCTGGAAACAGCAGCAGCAGCAGCAGCAGCAGCAGTGGCGATGGCAGCCGTGCAGCAGCTGCTGCCGCAGGGGCACTAGCAGGGGTGGGCAAGAGCCGGCCCAACAGCAGCACTGGCCAGCTGTTGCAGGCTGGTAGTGCACAGGCAGCAGGTGCTGCTGATGCTGCTGGCAGTGGCAGTAGGGGCGGCGTTAGTGAGGTGTTAGATGACGTGTCAACAGTGCTGCCTCCTTGGTGAGTCAGCAAATGAGCAGCCGCCTGCTGAACTTGTTACCCAAGTGTTTGCACAGTTGTGGCCATGTCAAGCATGCGTCAGTGAAGTGTTAGATGACGTGTCAACGGTGCTGCCTCCCTGGTGAGTCAGTCAGCAAATAAGCAGCAGACCGTCCTGCAAATGTGGCTGTTTATAGCGTGTGTAGCTGTAAGAAAATATACAGTGGTGCTGAAAGGCCAGCACCTAGCTTAGCACTAGCCAGCCCAGCTGACCTCCTGCGGCTGCCTGTCGTGTTGCCGTGCCACTGCTGCCGCTGCATGCTGCAGGCTTGTGGCCAGTCACCTGCAGCAGTACCTGTCACCAGCCCCAGGCAGCCCCTCTCTGGTGGAGCTGGCTGCTGACATCGGCAGGCCTGAGATGTGCTGCTGCTGCTGCTGCTGCTATATGCTGCAGGCTTGTGGCCAATCACTTGCAGCAGTACCTGTCACTAGCCTGAAGCCGGGCTTTCTTTGGTCGAGCTGGGTGCTGCTTGTGCCCTCCTGACATGTGCTGCTGCTGCTGCTGCTGTATGTCGCAGGCTTGTGGCTAGTCACCTGCAGCCCTACCTGTCACCTGCAGCAGGCAGCCCCTCTCTAGTCGAGCTGGCTGCTGCCTGCCTGACATGTGCTGCTGCTGCTGCCTTCTTGAGCTTGTGGCCAACAACATCTGCAGGTGGTGCACCGTCTAGCTTGGCTGTGACATCTTGATTTGCCCTCTGTGCGGCCACGGCTGTTGAACCCTCCCTCCAGTTGCCTCATCACCGATAGGCAAACATGCATGCATTGCACCTTCAGCAGAAAGTGTTATTGCATGAGCGTAGCTGACTGCAGCAGTGGGATGAGTGTCACCAAACAATCACCTTCCCAGGCCAACAGAGAATGCGCCCTTGTGTTGTCTATTGCACTCACATTGTGTGCAGGTGAAGTTCCTGTGGGACTTCCAGCAGAGCTCCTTCTAGCTTGTGTTTTAGCTTGAATTCTAGCTTGTGTTTTAGCAAGTACCACAACAGGTCAACAAAAAATGCACCCTCTGTGTTGCACCCTTGCAGGTGAAGTTCCTGTGGGACTTCCAGCAGAGCTTCAGGCAGCTGCAGCAGCAACACGGCCAGGCACCAGCACTCAGCAGCTACGCTACAGCCACCAACACCACCATTACCACCAACAGCAGCAGCAGCAGCAGTAGCAGTAGCAGTGGGGACCCGTTTGGACCTGACAGTTGCCTTGGGATAGCAGGCACACTCCATCGCATTGCTGCAATGCGAGATAAATCTGGTTCAATCACCGGCTTATTGTACAGGATTGGCCGGCACGCACCAGGCGTAGCAATGCTGCTGGCAGACGTCTTGAGCAGCCTCAAAGAATGAACCCTGGAGCCTAGCAGCTCAGGCCTAAACCCTGGTGTGAACACAAACCCTGGTTTTGAACCACCTGAGCAGGAGGTGCAGCAGATGCGGAGCTTGCTGCTGCTGGGACGCAGGGGTGTTGGCAAGACAACGCTGCTGCGTGACATTGCACGGCTAATGAGTGCATCAGAGGAGCAGGGTGGGCTGGGGCTAGCTGTCGTCGTTGTGGACACATACTGCGACATAGCAGGTGAGCATCATGCTGTTGCACCTCAACCAGGTGTTCCTGCTTGTGTGTGTTGGCTGCTGCACACAGTTGATGAGTGTGTCGGAGGAGGAGGGGGGCTGGGGCTGGCTGTTGTGGTGGTGGACACTTACTGTGACATAGCAGGTGGGCATCTTGCTCTTGGCTGGTGTTTCTGTTTGTGTTTGTGGCTGTTTATGGTTGACTCAACCACACTCATCAGATGAGTGTGTCAGAGGAGCAGGGCGGGCTGGGGCTAGCTGTTGTGGTGGTGGACACATACTGCGACATAGCAGGTGAGCACCATGCTCTTGATTGGTTGTGTGTTGTTACTTGTTTGGATGTTTGTTGCACGGTTGATGAGCTCGCCGCAGGAGCAGGGCGGCACCCAAGCATCTGAGTGCTGCATTGCAGGTGATGCTGTTCTTCTTGTTCAGAACGCACAGTGCTGCGCTACTTGTTCGTACAAATGTGCTGCGTGCGACCGTGCATGTATGCCATGTCCCACAAATGCACGTCTTGTGCGTATGCTGCAGGTGACGCTGATCTGCCGCACAAGGCGCTAGGTGCTGCGCGGCGTGTGGCGGTGCCGCAGCGGCAGCAGCAGGGCGACGTCATGCTGCAGGCTGCGCGCAACCACTGCGTGGACGTCATGATCGTACTTGAATCTACTGTGTGTGATCGTGCTTGCATGCCATATGCTACACAAGCACGTCTTGCGCACATGCTGCAGGTGACGCTGATCTGCCGCACAAGGTGCTGGGCGCGGCGCTACCTATCCGTACTGTGTGTGGCAGTGCTTATGTGTCATATGCTACAACAGCCGCTTACCAGTACAGACTTGGGCCGCCGCCTTATGCTGCATGCGGTGCAGGTGATGCGGATCTGCTGCACAAGGCTCTGGGCGCTGCGCGGCGTGTGGCGGTGCCCATGAGGCGCTGAGTGCTGTTTCCCACTGCATGCTCCAAACAACAAACCATTACGTCATCTACCAAAACATGTTCAATTAACGCGCTGCAGGTCCTCCGCAGGCTGCTGATCTTCATTAAGAAGGCCCATTGCTGCGCAACTTATATGTTTTCATTACGATGCACTGCGTGTGACATGCTTGTATGTCAAGAACAGAAACACGTGGTGCGCATATACATGGGATTTCATGCTGCAGGTGACGCTGATCTGCCGCACAAGGCGCTGGGTGCTGCGCGGCGTGTGGCGGTGCCGCAGCGGCAGCAGCAGGGCGACGTCATGCTGCAGGCTGCGCGCAACCACTGCGTGGACGTCATGATAGTGGATGAGATCGCCACAGCAGAGGTGACTGTTAGCGCTTGTCTGACACTTGGTGGTCTGCAGCAGCCTCGAACATTAGTGGCCGGTGTTGGTGGGTGAACTGCCCGTGTACAGTCACTTTCTTTGCAGAGAAAGCAATTGCCTTGGTACAAGCTGAGACTTTCCCACAGGTGTGCCAGCAGTCACTGAAAACAGTTCTGCGCCGTGTCAACATGCATAAATTTTGTCTGCAGCCTGTCAGACACTGTCAGACACCTACAGACACCTACAGCCTGTCAGACGCTGGTGCCACCTATGCTCATGTTGACGCCTCATGTGTCTGTTGTGTGACTCCTGAATTTGTGTCGCAGGATGTTGCCGCTGCCAAGCTGCTGGCTCTGAAAGGAGTTGTGCTGCTGGCAGCAGCACCTGTCAGCAGCCTGCGTGCGCTGCTGGCAGTGCCTGAGCTGCAACCGCTGCTGGGAGTCACAGGAGGACTGCAGCCTCAGGTACTGGGGTCGAACCCCGCACAATCTTTGTTGTGGCTGTGTGCAACCGCATGCAGGGCAGTTCAGACATTGACAGTGCCACACGGTGATCATGATCAGCGTTGCAGCAACCGTTGCTTGCATGTGCGCAGCGCAGTTTGTGGTTTGGCTTTGGGTGTTCACCTTCACCTGCTGACTTGTCTGCCTGCGGTTGTTGTGTGCAGCGCACTGGCCCTGCACCCTTCACTGCGGTGCTGGAGATACACCAGCAAGCACGGTATGGCGCAGCGTTGCTCATCATGTGCATCTTCTTCACCAGGCACACGTTTATCTTCATTCCGTGGGCATTCAAGCAACTTGAACCAAGCCATGTGGTTGTGGTCGGCAGCAGCACCGAACATGCAAGCAAGCAAGACAGCAGAGTCACCCAGCCTCATCATGCTAAGCTGTTCATGCTACGTGCTAGCTGCTGTGTTGCTGCACATGTGCACCTGTGCAGGTGGAGGCTGCATCCAGACGCCAAGGCAAGCGCAGATGCACTGCTGTCTGCACCACTTGGCAGCAGGCAGGGCAGCAGGCAGCAGGGTCAGCAGCTACAACAGCAAGTGTGCCTGCACACGCAGTGGCGCAGCTGGGACAAGCACGTCCGGATGATGGTGCAGTTCGAATCAATAGATGCGGGGCGGGAGGCAGTGGATGCTGCCGAAGGGCTGGCAGTGCTGGCTGCAACAGCGAGCCCAGCTATAGCTAGCTAGCTAGTAGCTAGCGCTGTGTGAATCCGTGAGCGACTTGTGTGCGAGCAGCCGGGTGAATATTTCATTTCCAAGGCCAGGCTGTACATGCATGCACAGCCTTGCATGCAGGGTTTGGGTGTCTCTGCATGTTTGTTTCTGCTAGAGTGCTGCTACCTTGTCACATTGTTTACTGCGCCAACTTGGCGCAGCAGGCTGCTGGCAGCAGATGCAGTGCTCTTGATTTGGTTGCTTTTGTGCCCAATGAGCCTGTCATTGGCTCCCCGAACGGGCAATGTTTTCTTCGGGTACTACACAATGGCATCCAAAATGTGTTCCTGACTGCTAGAGGCGCCACTGTGCTGATATCTGCCCCAGCCTGGCTTGAAGCTTTGGCATGGCAGTGTGGTGCTTGCAAGACGTGCTCAACAAGAGCAGCGGCGGCCGCTGGCAGAGTGTTCTGCAGCTGCTTGGATGAAACTTTCAATTGCAAACATGACTCGAGGCTCCGATCAGCGGCTGGTGTTATGAGTACAGATACTCTCTGTACTGTGTGATACACCGTAAACAAACTTGTGTTTGGCAAACGAAGTTATGATACTGGCAGCATGGCCTTGACACAAACAACGCAGCTGGTAAGATCGCCATTGATTGATTACCTGACTGCATGCGCTTTATCTGTGTAGAACCCCTCCCAACACACTTGGGCCGCCCAATGTTGGCAACATCATACCAACTCTGCACCGACTGTGGTTCAAGTCAGAGGACAACGGATCAATTCGTTTTGCATGCATGCAGCTCAACACGCGGCCCTCTAGAGGGCAGATCTGCGTGTGGCGCCATGTTGCTGTACGAAATCCCATCCGCACCCTCGACAAACATGCCAACACGCTTCAACAACCGCAACTCAAAGCAGCAACGCATCCCCCAAACTCGCCACACTGCAGTTAGTCATTTTAATTCCAGAATGCGAAAGTGTGCAATGCATCACAGCTGCGCTTTGGCAGCCTTGTTTCCTCTCCTCAAACCAACTACAGGAACACAGCATACTGCCACGCAATCAAGCCAACCAACAACAGCGCGTCATGCTGACCACGCACAATGAAATACATAAGGCACCAACCGCACTCCAGATGCAGCAGAGGTTTGCGACTGATGGTGTTTGCTGATTCAAACACAAGCCACACTTCAACATGCAAAACACATGTCATCAATTGGAACTGTTCAGATGGCATAGTGCAGTGGCGACCACTGTCAGCCACAACGTCATCTCGTCCCAACATGTGTCACTACCAATGCCGTGGCACATGCTGTTGTCCACACCAGCCACACTGCAGCGGTGCATGCTGTTGGCCACAAAGTTTTCAACCCCTCCTCGTCCCCACCCACGTCACTAACAATGCATCAAGCACTTCATCAACGCCACCTTCACTGTACAAACGCCGCTCCAAACACTGCCGACAATGGCCCCTTGATGGTACAGGGCCAAAAGCACCTCAAAACCACAACCAGCCAGGCCACATGGCCCACATGATGATACTGCATATGACGTACTGCGCCTTGCAGCAGAGGTTGTACTGCGCTTCCACTCAAGCAATACCGCGTGCGTAAAACACAAGCCCCACCCGGCATATACGAGCGGTAAGCCGGCGCACCCCAAGACTTGGAGTCAGAACGCGACAGGCTGCAAATCGCGGTAACCAGCAACATACAGCGACTCGCCTTGAAGGCATCTGTTGCTGCACATTCACTTGTGCAGCAGCGCAGCTACAAAAAAACACAAGCCGACATGCCCAGCAGACGCCTGACAACCAACCAGTGCACAGTCGAGTTGTAAGCAACTGCGCAACAGCAGTACTGAACAGCACAAGCAATCGACAGCTGGCACAGACAGCCTGGAGCCATCCTGTCAACATGAAGGCGCCATGCAGCAACAATTGACGCTGCTGAAACTGTGCATACGCGAGCATGTGGTGCAGCTTGCCTGGTATCGCTGTGGACGTGCTCTGCATGCATTGTGTAAACTAGTAGACCAAGGACAGCAGCAGATAGGCAGGACGCTCCAACAGATGATAAAAGCACAAGTACCAGCATGCCAGGATCCAGGATCAGCACATGTTCCGGCAAGAAACTGCGCCCAAGCACACGTGCACTTCAAAAGAAATGCACTCTAGCTCAATACCCAAGGCCCGCGTGTGTCAGTGTGACAGTCTTGCTGAAGCAAGCGACTGGGCAAGTAACTGCACACACACACGTGTGTGTGTTACAGGCCACTTCAGCTCAACCCCCAATGCACCACACGTGTAGGTGAGACAGTCCTACAACAACAGCAGACACTGGTGATCAAGCAAGGGTATGTGTGCGCACAGGAAGATAGCACAGCCCAGCATCAACAAGGACCTCATGTGACTGTATGACAGTCTGGCCCATTCCTCAAGCAACAAATGGTGGCCAGAAAAAGATGTACGTACGGTCACCAAGACAGCACAGCCCCAATAGGGACCTCATGTGACTGTATGAGAGTCCAACAACTTGAACAGACACTGGTAACCAGGCAGCAATGTATGCCAGGCCACCAAGACAGCATAGCCCGGCAGCAACAGGGACCCTTTTGTGTCAGCATGACTCTGGAACAGCCCAAGCTACACTTGTGGCCTGACACAAATGCACGCGCAGCCATCAAGACAACACAGTTCAGAGCCAACAGGAACCCTTATGTGCCAGGATGCCAGTGAAAACAGCTCAAGCAGATACTGGTGGCCAGGCAAAGGATATGGTGTATGCACAGCCACCAAGACAGCACAGCCCCCAGCACCAACGAAGAACCCGCGCTCAAGCGAACACTGGCGGGTCAGTTGCCTGACTCCTGAGGTAGAATGTATGCCTGACCACAAGCACAGCATAAGCCGCCCAGCATCATCTGAGCGGCACGTCACATCTGTGTCGTCAATTCGAGCAGACGTTGGTGACCAGGATGTGTGACTGACCCCACGCATGAAACGCAATGCATCCCAGCATCATGTGAGCACCACAGCAGACAGCACAACAGTCTCGAGGCAAACACTGGTGACCTGGCGCGGGATTTCACCACGACCATATGCACTAGGCTGTCAATCAGCCCAGCATCATCTGAGCTCCATCATCGCTGACACCGTGAACATCAACTCAGGCAAACACTGGTGATGTGGCGGGGGATTTTGCCACAAGCTCAACACACTGTACTGAACTCAGCCCAGGATCATCTGAGCACCACCGTGGTGGAGGGGTGATCCCTGATAGCGCAACTGTGAACATCAACTCAGGCAAACACTGGTGATGTGGCGGGGATTTGTGCCACCACCACACGCACTAGGCTGAAACCAGCCCAGCATCATCTGAGCACCACCATTGCTGACAGCGCCACAATGAACATCAACTCTTGCCAGACACTGGTGATCAAGCAGGGAACCATGCCGCAAACACAACAGCACGAGACCACAGCCGCCAGTATGAGTCAAGCACTGCAGCCATGCCCACACCAGTTGGGTCAACTCAAGCAGACACTGAAGATCAGGCGACGAGGCATGCCTAACCATGTGCACATTGGCATGTGCATGGAAAAGGGCACCGGCCCAGCAACACTGAACATAATGAAGCCAACTGAAGAACGTTCCGCCACATGCTGTGATAGGCGCGGACATGAAACGGTTGTAGGCTCTGCATGAAAAGCCATGGCGCCGGGATTGCAGCGGGGCCAGAGGCAGCATTCAAAATGCGCGACAGCACAAAAGCAGAGTGGTAAGCAAGATTGACAGGTCAACGTGTGCATGCGTTGTTGTTGCTAAGCACTCTTTAATCACCTGTCAGCAGCACCACAGCAACAGCACTCATTCAGCCGAACAGCACCAAGCCAAGCCCAGAACACTGCACCACACTGACCCGCAGCCCTGTTTGGTGGCATCAACATGTTGCAGCCAGCGTCAGAGCAACACTGTTGCTGATCAAAAGACAATGCATTGTTGATCATGCAGTTAGCCTCTCCTCAAGCAGACATCAGAACCCACAGTCCACAAATTCCACCTCATCCCAGTGAGCGCCTCAAGTAGACGTCACAATCAACAGTCCACCACACCTCATCACAGTAAACAAGCATGCCTCAAGCAGAGCCCCTACTTTGCAGCACAATGCGGCAGGGACAGCACAGGCAGGGTTCACATCATCCCAGTAAACGTCTCCGTGTCTAGTTTTGGGCATCGTGCCGAGACATACTAGTAGGTCAATGACGGCTGGGTATAAAGCAAGCAGACTTGAGATGTGGCTGTCGACCACACCTCATCACAGTGAATGCCTCAAGCAGAGCTCCTCTTGTGCAGCAGCACTATGTGGCAGGGCAGCACAGTCAGGGTGCAAACGCACGGTGCTAGCATCAGCACTCATGCAGTTTGCTCAACTGACCAAAGCACCACCCGCCAGTAGACACATTCACACACAGAGACTTACAAGGAAGATAGCCTGATAACAATCTGCGTCAGACACTGCCCATGCCGGAAATCGTGCCTGGTTCACTCCTTTAGAATACCTCAGGGTCCAGCAACCAGTGTCCGTACAAATGTTGACGCGGACCAGAACCCATCAAGCAGCCATGCTTCATGCATCAAAATGGCCAGAAACTTCCATAAACCACCACACCAGTGCAGCCAAAGCTCTGCATTTTACCAGTCGTCATAGCCATGCTCTTTGTGAGATGGTCTACTGGACGCATGCAGCGCTATGCTTCCACGCGTGCATTCCAAACAGCACCGCTGTACACAGCATCATCATCTAGTATGCATCAGGACAAGCGGGCCCAGCAACAACACCCCTCATAGCCTCCCTGGCACAGAGCCAGCAGTGAGTTGCATCAGGCAGCACTGCACACACAACGTTAAGTGCAGCAGCTCCTCACAGCGTCATCAACCTGTGACCCCAGTCCAAGCTCTTGTATGTGCGCTGCTGCTGCTGCTGCTGCTGCTGCTGCTGCTGCGTACTGCCCAACATGCGCACCTCAACATCAACAGCAGACCCCACTGCAGAACTATCAGGCAGTGCTGCTGCTGCTGCTGCTGCATCTGGTCCCACCCCTGCCGCAGCACCCTGCTGCTCCAACTGCATCATCACATGCCGCTCACTCCCCAGATCCAAACTCACAGTGCGCTGCGGTGACAGCTCCCCACCTGACCCTGCTGCTGCTGCTGCTTCTGCCGCACTTGGCGACACAGGACCCCCACACGCCTCCTCAGCTGTCTGTGCTGCTGCTGCCGCAGTAATGCGGCAGCCGCCTTTACCAGACGCCAGCCGGCTAAACACCGGAGGTCTAAACGGCGCCTTGCGCAGCTGAGCAGCTTGAAGCTCATCCAGAAAAGCCTCATTATCAGCGCTGCTCCAGCGGCGCTGCAGCTTGCTGACTTGGCCTTCCAGCTCAGCCATGCTAGGACTGCAAACATCGGACTCAGATCCACCGGAAGCAGCAGCAGCAGCATCGACGGAGGCTTGACGGGAGGACCAGGCACGCGTGCGCACGCTCAGCTGCTGCTGCTGCTGTTCGTCTGCAGCATCTAGCTGCTCATCTGTGCTGTCATCTGCAGCATCAGCTGCATTGTCTTCTGCAGCTGCTGATGATGGCTGTTCGCTGAGGTCAGCAAGATCACATGTGCCTGCAGGAGCTGCTGCTGCTGCTGCCGCGAACCTGCTGGTGGTGGGCACGCTGTGTGCATTCACTGCCGGCTGCTGCTGTGGTGTGTCTTCTGCAGCAATGGCATGCGGCTCCTCCCCGGCCTGCTGCTGCTGCTGGTGTGGCACAACGCTGCGCAGTACTGCACTGTGGTGTCCGCTAGCCGGCAGCGGCGGCACACCAGCACTGCCGTAGTGATGGTGCTGCAGCACGCCGCTGCTGCTGCAGCTGTCAACAGACCGGGGAGAGCCAGCAGCAGGCGAGACAGATGCTGCTGCCAGTGCCACTGCTGCCAGCGCTGCAGCAGTGTCTTGCCTTCCTGGTGTAGGTGGCAGCGAGGGGCATTTGGCAACAGGTGCAGCTGGCAGTGCAGCACTGCTGCTGCTTTGTGGTGCTGCAGCAGCACTGCTCCTTGGTGCAGCTGAGCTAGTGCTGTCCTCTGTTGGCTGGTGCTGGTGCTGCTGCTTGCTGCGCTGTCCGCCACGCTTCCAAAGCGCCCACCAAGGCTTGCCCTTTGTCTGCTGCTGCTGCTGCTGCTGCTGACCAGGCGCTGAGGCCACGCGGGGGCTGTTGCTGTTGCTGCTGCTTGCGCTGCCTACTTTGCCGGCTCGCACCTTGCTCAGTGGCTGCGGCACACTGTCTGCTACGCTGGTGCTGCTGGTGCGAACAGCGTGCTGGTACATGGCAATGCGCCTAGCTGTAGACGCACTGCTGCTGCTGCTGTTGGCAGCTGCTGCGTCAGCATGCGCTGCACCACCAGCAGCAGCAGCTTCCTCGTCTGTAGCGTCGCCAGTTGCCATCTCTTCATCTGCTGCTGCTGCTGCATTTTCACCAGAAGTCGCACCTGCATCCTGCTGCTGCTGCTGCACCTCAAGTGTCATCTGCCGCAGCGCACCGCGAGCCGTCAGCGTTATAACGTATGCGCCTAACAGCGGCCCGTACAAGCTTGTAGGCATCAGTACTGAGTTGACGAGCAACCGCACAGGCCGGCGCAGCCGCAGGGGCCGAGCCACACTGCAGACGAGGCCCTTTGCAATGTGTACAACTGCACAGGAGGCCGATAGGGTTCCTGCAAGAGCTAGGAACAGCTTGCGTACATCTGCACCCGCCTGCAGACATCGACCAAAGCAGCAGCAGACACATACATGTGCAATGTCATGTTAGGCAGATGGTGCAGAGAAACAGACGTTGATGGGGTTGCTTTGGTACGTGCATTGCTGTGATGTGCAGCGGCGTGTAGTCTGCACTGCTCATTGTCCTTCAACTGCATTAGCCACCACCAGTTCTAAACAATTTGAAACAACAGACTGTCCATGCATCATGAACACAGCTGACTTTGGCACCCACCAGGCCTGTCAGCCGCTTCCTTGCCACATGCTCCACTGCTGCTGCCTGCCCGGCGCCTTCCTGCAGCTGCTGCCGCACATCATTTACCAGCTGCAGGATGGAAAGGAAGAAGAAAGTTGCAGGCAACAGCAGCATGTATGATCAGTGCGGTTGGGCCAGCCAGGAGGTTGCAAGCACACTGGGTAGCACTGATGGCTGGTGCAAGGATATGCATGCAGGCATGGGTGCAGAATGGCAACGGCAGATGGTGCACTGCATGGTGTGTAGCATTGGCAACAAACTGCAGCTTTGCCTGCAAATCAACACGCTGCTTTTCTGCAGCTGCCACCATGTTGGTCGGCTGCAGCATCTCCTACTGCAGTGCTGTGCTTGTTCATCAGATGGTTCAGCAGTAGATGAAATAGCACGCATGCACACCTGGTCAGGCAGCAGCTCGTTTAAGATGCGCAAGCATAGCAGATCTGTCTCCAAGTCCTGCAGCTGCTGCTGCCGCTTGCTGATGCTGCGCTGCATCTTGCTGCCAACAGAGCGCGCTGCATGCACTGGGCTCCTGCGCTGCCTGCGCAGCTGGCTGCTGTGCTGCGTGTGTTGCTCATCACGGCATCTGTGCAGGGAGAATCGCGAGCAATGGCTCCTGGACGCCTTTGGCGATGCACTGTCTGATGCCAGGGCGCATACTACCTCATCTGCTGATGCTGCCTCTGCACGAGGCAGGTCCGAGCTGCCAGTGCCCATCTACAAGTAAGAGGAGCAAATTGATGGTCGCACGAGGCGTTGGTGCAGCGAATGCAGGACTGTGCGACCCGTCTATCGGTAGCAAAGCTGTAGATGCCCTGGAGTGACTGAGCTGTTCAACAGCTCAATATGTGTGTATATTATGACAGTGTATCGCAGGGTAGCTGTCTGTCAAGCATGCTCACCAGCTGAAAGTCCCGAGCGATGAGAGCGATAGCTGGGAGGAGTAATCGCCCTGCTGCTGGTGATCAAAAGTAACCAAAGTAGATGGATTGAGCATATATGGTCTGGTAGAGAGCAACAGCAGAGGGTACGGACTTGCAGGTGCGCTTCAGGGAGGGCTGATATCTGCCTTGGCCGTTCCTGCAGGTACAGCAGCCATGATCTGTCCAAGATGCATGCTCTGAACCTATTTGCTACATGCCTGGAGGGACCCCGCTCCTCCTAAACCCCTCTACCTTTGTAGGTTTGAACCAGTTGTCAGCTCGCCACCTGGGCGCTAGCACCCCCTTGTGGGCGCTTAAAACCAGATCGTACAGTGCGGCAGCGGGCATTAGAGCAACGGCAAGCTTGCACTACAAGCTGTGCAATGAAGAGCAAGCCTTGCAGTGCAGTGCAGAGCGCTGTGAATCTGCGCATGCGCATGCGCATGGTCTATGTTGGCAGCCGATTAAAATGCTAAAAGGGTTGGCAGGCAGCCTGTCCAGCTACATAGTAGCGTTTTAACACAGGCCACAACACAATGGGTGCACTAATTACCAGGTGAGGACCACTTTGCCTGCGAGAACAGCACCGTACGGTAGCGCAGCTTGCTGTGCAAACATCCATCCAATAAAGCATGCACCGATGATGTATAGAGAACGGTTTTTATGCTCCAGATATAAGCAACATCATACCTCAAGCAATGCTTGACCAGGAGGACCCGCCAGACCTCCTGGTGATGTGTACCACGTGCTACCCGACCACAGGCACGTATGGGTCGTCCTCCAGTGACATCCAAAATGTGAAAATGTGAAATGTGACATCCACATGCATTGTCTGAACACAGTCAGGCCTCAAATTCAATACTGAATCTCAGGTTCTCCTGATCAAGTGCAGTCAGTGCTGAGAACCCTATCGTCTGTCATCCACCATGCCCCACACATTTGATGCTACTACTGCTACGTCTGCCACTTGTGCTACCCCTCAGTACAACCGTCCCGCATAGGTACTACGCGGGAAACGTTCCTGCAGCTCCGGCCACTGCACGAAGAACTGGTCTGCCATTCTGCTCAAGTACAGGATGTAGCCAGATAGGCTCAGCTTGTGTACACGCGCAATGCTTTCCAAGTACAGGATGCGGCAGTCCGACAGAAACAGCAGCCTGCAGGACAGACGGCAGGCAGCTAGGTCAATGAGCAGGGCACAGATGAAAAGAATGCCGCAGCCAAACAAGGCACACAGTTGTCGAGACGTGGCATGCAGGGCGATGCATCATATAAGATGCCGCAATCCATATGGTATGCTTGTGTGCAGCACCTGCTGCAACATCACCAAATCGATAGGCTTGTGAACCCGTAGTCAGATGCCTTATGTGAGGGCTACTGTGGCCAACGTACAGTGCACTGCTCACTGGAAAAACGCTGCATGGGCACTTTGCTAGCTAGTAGTATGCGAGCTGATGTCACTGCTGGATGTGGTTGCATGCTTGATCCTGCTGCATGTGTGACACGGCTCACCTATTCACAAACGCCATCGCGCACACTGGTATGCAGGTGCCAGGCCCGTTTACAAGCACCTGTAGCATTCAACACAGCAGGGGCAGCAGCAGCAGCAGCAGGAACATTGCTGACAAGTGATACATCACAGATACATGGCTGCTGATCCGCCTGGCATATCATAGCATGCTGCAGGTGCACCAAACGTCTCTTACTATTACTATATGCAACCTGATAAGGACGCACCTGACATATGTTTGAGCTGCATGGTGCAAGTGCTGCGCAGACGCAGTGCTCTGGCTGCAGCAGCGGTTGGCACATTAATGTGCATGTGCTTCAGCTGCATTTGTCGCTGACCAGGCCTCCCTGAGCCCCTGGGGAACAGCTGCTGTGAAAACTTAGCAGCACTCTAGCAGAAGAACATGCAGAGGGACCCTAACCCTGCTGCTGTAACCACGAATCTGTAACAGTCCTCACCAGCTGCGGGCGGTGCCGGAGCACCATGCGTGCCGCAAACAGCAGCGAATAGAGCGTGGTGAAAACTGAGGTGATGTAAGACTGGCCGACCTCTCTGCTGCGCGGGATGACCTCAACTGACACATCTGCTGGAGTCTCCTGGAAGCGTGAAGTCCACAGGAGGAATGAGGGTCACCATCACATGCAGCGTCCAGAAGTGCAGTCGGGACTAGAGGGACGTAAGCTCACACAGGCTGTCTGACCTGTACCCAGCGTGCAGTGCGAGCACTCCTGGTGCCGCATAGTGCACTAGTGTATCAGCTGCGCCAACTGCTAGAAAAGGAGCGTCTCACAGGGCTAGCTGGCAGCTGCTTAAACAGCACCAGCCGCATGTTGGGCAGAGATCACAGTCGGAGCGATTGCTGTGGTACCTTTCACAAAGCAGTACAGCAGCACCTGTTGGTCGAGAGCAGTTGGCAAGCTGATCACTGGCCCCTGCCACTGCTAGCTGGTCACTGTGGCTGCTGCTGTTCAAGCACGTGTGCTCTCTCACCTGTCTGCTAGCCCACGCCTGCTCCCTGCTGAGAGCTCTCTTGGCACTCATCTTGTCTGTCTCTGCTACAACATACACCCTAGGGCTGTAGAACGCTTTGTCCATGCCCTCCACCAGCATCAGCATCTCGGCGGTGTGTCCTCCTGCATGAGTTTGAATTTTGTCTTGATCTCCGACATCGAGAAACAAGCTACAAGGTCTGGATCGCCGATACTGCCCCACACACCAGAGCCCAGTACAATCATGGTCTTCACAGGCCCTGCTGAAAGTAGCGGGCGCGGCTTAGCTAGTATATATAGTGCACGAAGTAACACGCATAGCAGCTGCAGCAGCAGTAGTGCTGCAACTTCGAGCAGCATGTGGATTGGTGTCAAGTACTTGAATTCTTGATATCTAGTGCCTTCCCAGCTTCACTTGTCTTAAAGCAGTGCGATGGGTCAACCTTGGGAGTCATGATTCTGTATGGTCAGGCAAAGCCAGGCTTAGCCTGGTACCCTGTTGGGCAAGCCCTGAGGTTCAACCAAAACTGACGTCATCTGGCGGGCGCCTGTGCTGTACAGGTACACTGCAGGAAGGCGATGGGATAGCTTTGAAACCTTGATAGACACCTATTTTGTTATCCTCGCTTGTATCGCTTGCCCTGATGAATCGCCTTCAGCACAAGCGCATTGTCACTGTACAGTGTGGTGCGCATGCGCACTGCCTGCGTGGCACGCCTGGCTTGCACAACCCTGTGCTGGAATGGGGCAGCAGCCACCATTTACAAACAACCAGCAAACCTTCTGAACCCAGCCATAATTAAAGGCATATTTGCATGCCCTGACAGCCTGATTTTGGCTCCTATCAGAAATCCATCTACAACCCAGCTTTAACCTGCTGGTGCAGGTGCTGGTGGTGGCTTCCTCTGGGGACATGGTGCCAGCCCAGACTGAAATGGTGCCTTTTCCACCGCTTGAAGAAGACCACGGCATGTTCGCTTTGCTTGGCATGTGATATGTCACCATTTCTGTCCTCTGCCAAACCCCAGACCCCAACCTGCCTGGCATAGTAGAGGTGGTGTGCTGGGTCAAAAGGTATTTCAGTAGCATCGCAATCATTATGGGCCGCGTGCTTTACGGTCTGTTGACGCTGGCGGTCTAACAAGCACTAGAACTGCGGCGTGGTGTTTCGCTCTCGGTCATCTCCGTTTGAACTGCGATGGCATCGGGGATCCTTACATCTCAGGATATCCAACAACAAAACTGCGCAGGAGGAAGGGTGAGCTACTGGCTGCAGCAGCCAGCCTGATGTCAGCATTACCTAGGCACTGCTGGCCCACCTGTACACCCTGCTGCCTAGAACAGCACAGCTTGCAGATCACGCGTGGTGCCTCCTTAAGTGATGCCCCTTGGCCATGGGCTCACCGAGCTTGCGGTCGCGCAGCTTCTGGTGAACAGGGAACCAGGCACCACACATCAAACCCTGAGCAGTAGAACAACCGCTGCGCTGCAGCACTAGGCACTTGTCTGCAAGCACCCATGTGCTGCAGTTTGACTGCATCCAGGGCTGCTGTAACAGGCTCCCTGTGGCCGGTCAAACTGTCCAGCAACCGCATCCTGCACTTATGCCATGGCATGTGTGCGCCAGCATAGCAGCGTTCGTGCGGCAACTGCATGCCTCTCCCAAAACTGGCCTCAGTGTGTCTTTTTGGTGGCGGGCCCCAGCACCTGGGTAACCAGTCTATCACCTGCATGTTACGCACACATGACGCATCAGCAACAGCAGAAGTCCACTCGGGTCAGCTGCTGGCGCGCACCACAGATGCATGCTACTGCTCAGGGGACACAGCCAGGGGTGGGGGTTTGGGGAGGCCTAGGTTTCTGGGTAAGGGGCCTCTTCAAACCTTAGTCTTGGGCCTGCAGTCAACCTCATGCAGGCGCTGAGTTCCACACCCCTGACACACAAGTTCATTACTGCAGCACATTAGCAGCCCACGCAGAGTATGCGTGCAAATCCTTGATGTGTGTTGTGCATACAGTTAGAGCTTGATGTGCGTCTGCACGTTCACCTAACTCCAGCGACTCACCTGGCTGGTGTGCCCCTGGCTGCTGCCTGTGCAGGTGTGTATCGGCAGCATGAATGCTGAGCAGCAGCTGCAGTGTGAGCAGCAGCAGCAGCAGCAGCCCTGGTGGCAGCAGCAGCCCTGGCAGCTGCAGTGGGCTGCAGGTAGCAGCAAGAGTCCCCATTCCCAGCTCAGCGCTTACCTACTCGCAGCGACTAGACCCGGCAGCAATGGCAGCATTAACAGCGCGGCAGCATGATGCTCTGGAGCTTGCCAACAATCGAGCTGTCTTGGTTGTAAGAATGCATAGATCATGTGCAGCAGTAGCAACAGCAGGAGCCACCACCGCAACAGCAGCTGGCGCTGCAGTGGGGTATGTTTCTGCAGTTGCTGCATGTGCTGGTGCAGCTGCAGATAGTAGACCTCAGTCCAGCCACAGCGCCTGGGTCGCAGGTTGTGCAGCTGCAGCTGTCACACCTTGACCCGCCATTGCACGACGATGATCTGCAGCTGCTGTGCACATCTCAGCATAGCAGCCAAGCCGCAACAGAACTCCATCCAACAGCACGCGCACCCACAGCTGCTTCAGTGCATAGGAATCCCTACTTGGTTGCTCTACTTGGCAAGTGGCAGAGGTTGCCATTGTCATTTATCCCTATCTGTTCTACCCTATGCCTTTTTGGGTCTCCTGAACGTCCTTGAATCCTTTGTTGCAATGCTTTTGCGGTGGGGGGACCTTGTATGTGCGTGTCCAGTACAGGCTCGGCAGTCAGTGCTGCATGCATTGCTGACGGTATGGCATGTGCAGCAGCGCGTCGCCGTGATGTAGCCTTTGTTTGGATTGCTAATGATCACTGGAGAGAAAGATTCTGCTGGTCTTGATTGCTATACTGCAGAACAAATAATTACAATGTCCTGCGTGCTGTCTTTGCTTGTAGGCCGCAGATTGCTGCTGCTTCGTGTGTTTTTTGGGAGCACCTTGGGGCTGTCAGCAGGGCCCAAGAAACAGGACTCAAGCCGCTGCATGAGTTGACACAGATTATTTATGACCGTCCTGGAGCCACACTGTTTCCAAATCGGTTTGCAGTGCACATTGCTATTGCGGGACAAGCTGCTGGACAGTGCTGGGGCGGCAGTAGCAGCCTGCCAGCAGCAGCAGCAGCAGCAGGGGATGCAGCTGTGCAGCCTGTTGGTCGGTCTGCTGAAGCTCAAGTTTAAAGGGCTGGTTAGTACCGCGCATCGGTGCTGATGCTGCATGCACTGCAGACGGCAGGTGCTGCTGCAGCTGCCAGCAGCATGGTGATTTAGGCAGTGCAGATGTACAGGACTGGTTGGCTGCTGCTTGCAGGACAAGCGCCATGGGTGTTCGGGACAGCAGCAGCGGCACAGCTTGAGGCTGTTGTAACAGCAGCAGCAGCAGTGGTGGTGCAACTACGCACGTCATTGCAGGCAGAATAGAGTACGCATGCGTGCCATGTTTGAAACAGAGCGGCGTGCAGAGCGCAGGGCACTGCTCTGCGCAGTGCAGTGCAGCCCCCCAGCTGTCACTAGCAGAACATTGGATAGCAGCGGGTCTGCTGCAGCGCTGGTGCACAATTGCGCAGTTGCTGGGTGCTCAAATTGATGTGTGTGGCGCATCATCATCATCATCATCATCATCATCATCATCATCATCATCATCATCATCAAATTACCAGATCAAGCCATAGCATCAACGCCATCGGCCCCGCGCCCCCCGGGGCGGAAGAAAGAGGGAGCACTGCTCCATTATGTTTGCAACTATTACGCACATCCCAAGCTGGCGCATGTTGTGATTGATCATCAATTTGATGCAGTGTGTTTGTACACCATCTTAGCCTGAGGTGGCATATCACTGCGTGATCATGGGCTGTAAGGCGCACCAAGTAATGAGGTGATTCTGTGCCAAGCACCTTGACCGCGGCCCGTCACCAAGTGCTCGCCGTTACCCGGTGCATGAGGTGGCAGCATGCTTTACAGCAGCAGTGGCAACACACCATTGTGCCAGTGGCATGCAGTTTGCAAATGCAGCCAGCGCATGTGGTCATCAAGGCGGGCATCACCAGTGGCAGCTTCTGGAAAACAAGAAATTTCGCTTTTGGTGCTACTGTGCAGCAGTGTCCGTGTGATCCTCCTGGTGGTCACTTGCCCTTGCGCATTACAGTGGGTCAGGCCAGCCTTGCTTGCGTGCGCAGCCTTGCGTGAGTGAGCAGCCTTGCTTGCAGGGGAATGGTGTCACTGCATGCCTTGCTGCTTGGGTGCTGCTATTACTTTTACGTGCCAGCGAGCTCAGCACTGCAGTGCACTTGGGATGACAGTGCATCTGTTATGTTACTCAAGAACGCGTCGACACACTGCTTGAAATACGGACAACAGCCAGCGCATTACACAGTTTGGTGTTTGTTTGTTCGGGCTGAGCTACCGGCAACTCATACACAGGTTGAGCTTGAGCGGGAACAGCACACAAGGAACGCAGCTGCAGCACGCGGTTGGGCTTGTCGCTAGTGCCTCACAGCATGTCACGCAGGCATCACCAGTACAATGATTACGAGGTGAGCATGTTCGCTGTCTCCGCTACGGTGCTGTCAGCAGTTTCACACAAGCCCAAAGGGTACCAACAACAGCAGTTGACCAGCAGTGACACCACAGGCGCAATCACGTACCAGTCAACGTGTTGCACAAAATATTGTTAAGGATGTAGTCGAAGGTTTGCCAGTGCTAGGAATAGGTGCAGCAGCCTCTGCAAAAGGATTCTACATTGACTGTCACATACTCTTGTTGCTGCTACAGCATTACTAACTGTGAGATGTGCTGTGTGAACTGCAGAGGTACCCCACAAAGCAGCTTCACTACTCCGGCAGCCGCTATGACTACCCAGATGATCACCCAGATGACGATGGCTACCACAGCCACAGCTACTACGGCAGGCGCCAGGCCTGGAAGGGGCAGCTGCCAACGGACCTGCTGCCCAACATACTGCAGTACATTGACTGCAGACACCGCCTGAGCAGCTGTGCACTTGTTGGGCGTGCTTGGATGGCAGCAGCTACAGCAGCCAGCGCAGACATCGACGTCACACTGCCCTTTGACAACAGAATCACCCAGAACCTTGCAGACTGGCTGCAGCAGCATGGCCGCAGAATGGTCGAGAGCCTTGCGGTCACATTTAACCACCAGCAGCATGAGAATGGCTACGGCACCAAAGACACCACAATAGACCTGCCTTTTCAGGAGCTGAAGCAGCTGCGTAACCTTGAGGTGTCAAGAGCAAATCCTCTTGTGCATGCTTCAGCGTGTGCCTGCAGTGACACATCGAAGCGCCCATCAACCCGCTGGAGTATGTGTCCTGAAGCCTCACCTCCCTCAAGCTTCACTCTATAGACCTCAGCCAGTTCCCAGGTGACCACTACAGCATCACTGCGCTGACAGCACTGCAGGTACTCGACCTGCAGGAACCAGCGTATTCCAGACCGGCCATCGACAGAGTCGCACTAGCTGAAGCGCTACCACAGCTGACAACCCTAACCAAGCTTCACCTGGCGTTGCAGATTGGCAAGAAGTTGAAGGCGGCAGTAGGACAGCTCACCAGGCTGCAGGATCTGCGGCTGTGTCAGCATGAAGACGGATATGCAAATTCATATTACCATGATGGCAGCCAGCTCAACCTGCCTAACAGCCTAACACACCTGGAGCTGCAGCTTCCACACAGCTTCTGCAGGACCTACACCCCCAGCGCAGCGAGCCTTACCTCGCTGCAGCACCTGCAGCTCAAGCACATCACCGCGCTGGACTCAACCATGATGACGCACATGACGCGCCTCAAGCGCTTTGAGCTGCGCATGCGGCGCATCTCACGCGATGACCTGCTAGGCTTTCTCACTGCGCTGCCGGGATGCAGCGGCCACACCATTTGCAGCTCGCGTTTGGCGCTGCCAGTGGTGTTGGGGAGGAGCACGACGATGCGCCAATTGTTGGGTGGCAGCAGTGCGGGGCGTTCACGTCACCCAGCCAGCTCACCAGCCTGCAGCTCAGCGGTATGAAGCTGCCAGATGCATGCGGCAGCCAGCTGTTCCCCCGTGGCCGCAAGCTGCCACACTTGAGGGCGCTCAAAATCAACGGCACTGGTTGGAAGGCGCCCCCGCCATATGGCACATACGTGCGCAGCTGTGCCAGCCAGCCGATCGGTGGATCTGCAGACATCTACAGCTTGATTGAGTGCTGCCCCAATCTGGTGGAGCTGGATCTGGCAGGAGCAGTGCAGCAAGGCGAGAGCTTGAGCTGCCTGTCACATCTGGCGCACCTCACAGCGTTGACAGTAGCCGGGCCAACCATGGACAACAGCTGTGCAGCAGCAGTAGCAGCAGTGACAGGCCTTGAGATGCTCGCTGTGATTGACCCAGCGCCATACAATCACAAAGCAGCAGACAGAGCAACACGGAGGCAGCAAGGTGGCGGCTGGCGCGGCATGCACCAGAGCAGTGCTACGCATGAGGACCAAGGCGGCATCTTTGACTTCAAGGGGCTGCGCAGCCTGATGAAGTTGAAGCGTGTGACAACGTTTACAATCAACCACGGCAGCTTCATCTTCGACTGCTTGAGCGTTTACAGCAGCGATTACGGCAGCGATCACGACAGCGATTATGGCTACTGCAAGGAGGAGCTGCCGGAGTTTGAGGGGGTGACAGTGAGACACTTCACAAGCCCGGTGAGCTGGTACAAGCTGGCAGAGTATACGCTGCTTCATGGTGTTGTGAAGTTGTAGCATGAATGCATCACAGCAAGTAGCCTGATGTTCAGGCCCTGTAACAGATGCACTAACTACTGGTGGGTTGGAGGCTGTTGATCAGGGTTTGACATGGTAGCTGCTGCGTGCCTAATCATACTGTGCCTGGTGCTTGATTGTGGAAGGACTTGTGACATGAGCTTCTGACATCCCAAACAAGATGTGCGTCCTGAGATACAATGAACAGCACATGTTCATGGCCAGTCCCGCCGAGTGTGCCTCTGTGTGCGCTCATGCGATTGCATACAACTCTTGATTTTTGTTTGAAGTTGCTCATGTGTTCTTGCAATGCAGGGCCATGGGTACAGTGCATGGGACAACAGTGACCTGCGTGATCTGCTTCAGCGCAGCCCTGACTGGAGGGACCTGCTGGCCAGGGAGTGTGCAAAGGACCTTGCAGGTGCGGCATTGGTGATCAGCACAATCGTTGGCAGTTGCGTTGTCTGAAAACAGTTGCTGGCACCAGCACACTCTGCCCTAAACAGTTTTGGAGCAGATGCAGTAATCACATGCAAAACAGGGTGTTGACGCGACGTGTGACCCTGCAGGGAGTGCACTGTGTCTGCTTGTGACGTGATGCAACATGTGCTTGCCAGGCATGAGTCATGCGCAGCACTGCAGCTCAGTCAGCCTGTGGCATTGCAATTTGCATCTGTAGGCATCAGCATGTACGCGCCTGCCACGTCTGCATTTCTCAATTGTGTGATGCAGCCGTGTGCTGTATTGTTGTCATAACAGCAAATTGCAAGGTCCCGCCACACAACCAACTGACGCTGCTGTTGCTGACGCCTGCTGCTGTCTTTCTTATCGCATGTTTCGCCACCTGCCATGCCACTTGCAGACAGTAAGGCATACGCGAAGCTGCTGGAGCGCCGGCTGGATGCAGCACACTATGACCTAGAAGCACAGCAGCGTGAGATCGCGGACCCCACGGATGAGCTGCGCTATCAGCAGCAGCAGGGCAGGCAGCAGCAGCGCAGCCGGCAGCAGCATTTAAGGCGTTGGGAAGAGCCACGCGCACAGCACCACCGCCACCGCTCTAGGAGGCGATTGCTTACCTGAGGCCATGACAGACTGGCAGTAGAGTCACGTGGCCGTGCACGAGGCATGTCAGCAAATGCAGATTCTGGGGGTGATTCAAGGTGTGCTCAAGTGTGTGTTGTGACAGCTGGGACATACAGCAGCAGGGGCGACACGCACGGCAGCACCAGTGGTGCAGCAGCTGCAGCTAAGATGCCAAGCGCAGCACTGTTCGCTGCCACTGGCTGACAGCAGAGGACGACACATGGTGGTGTCGACTGCGCCGCGCAACTTGGCAACTTTGCGCTGCGCCAACCTTAAGGGCACCGCCCTTTGCGCTGGCAGTGCTTAGCCGCGTCACGCAGTGCGGCTATTGTTTGTGATCATCACCAGGGTGGAGAAAATTGGATGTAACTTAGTGTGTGCACTGGCTGTGCCGGTGTGCATGGCAGCTACACATTGCGGCACGCCGCATGAATCTCTGTGTTGAGCGGACTGATGATGATTGCTGTGCCGCACACGCCGTGACGGCCGGACTTGCATCAACACTCCCCGGTATGTCTTTGGGAACGCGTTGGACGGTCACCGTCATCCAGTGGATGGTGTGGTTGAGGCCGTGTTGGATGGTGGTCAGCCATACCGTATGGCTGAGCCTGTAATCGTATTACATTCGCCTATGTACGCCCAGCATGTAAAAGTAATAGCAGCACCCAAGCAGCAAGGCATGCAGTGAAACCCTTCTCCTGCATGCAAGGCTGCTCACTCACGCAAGGCTGCGCATGCATATATTACATAAGCTGAAGTGTGTGCACACAGCACAAGCTGGTTACCCTGGAGGCAACGCAGCACCATACGTGTAGCATACAACGTTGTATGCTGGTTGGCTAGCAACTTAGCCTTGAGCAGCAGGCTGCTGCTGGCTGTTGGCCTCCTCCTCTGCATGGTACTCGTCAAGAGCCCTGCAGTCATGACTGCACCTCTGTACCCAGCATTGCACTCATTTGCCGCCAGCCAGCCAGCGACAACGTCTGGCTCCACATAATCCCGAGCTCGCCTTTCAGCTGCGTCATATGTCCCAACACATTCACAGCCACAGCATCGTCGATCACATCCCCGCCAACCGCCAGTTCGGTCAAACCAGTCAATGCAGTCAGCGCATCCATCGGCGTGCCGGGTGCCACAACAGTAGTTATCCAAAGCTGCCGCAGGTTGGGGCAGCAGCGCACTAAGCTATCTACATCACCCGGCCCAAGTGGCCACTCATCAAGATCTGGGTTTGTGCTCCAAACCGTCTCCATAAGGTCATACAGGCTATCACCTGGGCATCCCCAGCCCATCCGCAGCCGCTGCAGCAGCGGCAGCCGCACACCAGGAGCAAACACCGCCTTCCCAAAGTAAGTATCAAAGTGATCATCCACCAGGCTCAGTTCTGTCAATCCACTAGCGGCAAACAACGCCGCATATCTGTGATCGTGATCGTGCGGTGGCCAACCAAGCAAGCCGATCAACTGCAGCTGCTTCAACTGCTGTAGCTGCGGCAGAACTTCCAGCAGTGCTACCTCCCCTGCTTCATCTTCTGGTTCAAAACTGAACTCTCCGCTGACCACATCCTCTCGCTCTAACCTGAAGCTAGTGAGTCCTGTCAGGCAAGTCAAAAGAGCTGGTTCAAACGCCAACACATTGATCAGTGACAGATGCCTCAATCCTGTCAAAGCGCTGAATACTCCAGGCATGGCAGCAGTTGTGAACTCCATCTGTGGATGGCGAAACTCATCATAGAGCTTCAACAGCGTTAGGCTAGCTGGTAGCTCTGCAAACTCGCTGCTGCATGCGTCCAGTCCAGGGCATATCCAGAGCTCCATATGTTGCAGCTGCTGCAGGCGGTTGAG
This sequence comes from Tetradesmus lagerheimii, assembly GCA_902809745.2. Lineage (NCBI taxonomy): Eukaryota > Viridiplantae > Chlorophyta > Chlorophyceae > Sphaeropleales > Scenedesmaceae > Tetradesmus > Tetradesmus lagerheimii. Next base: position 152,803 of record CADDIJ020001620.1, on the reverse strand, counting down.
CCCTGCAAGGTCTCCTGCTGAAAGCAGCTGGTTGCACAGCTCCAAGTGTTTCAGCTGCACTAGCGCTTGTAGGGAGCTGCCCACACCGCACACCGCTACAACATCACACTCCTGCAGCACATGTGTCGCTTGTGCCGCTGCAGCTGCTTCTGCCTCTTGCACTGCTGCATGCGGTGGTACTGCTGCTGCACCCTCCCCTTGCACTGGCATTGCCAGGGCAGCAGCAGCAGCAGCAGCACCAGCAGGAGATCCTGCACTTGCCGCAATTGCTGACTGCTGTTCGCCTGCAGCAACATGGACAAGTCGCAGGTGCTGCAGGTTCCTGAGCATGTGCAGCCCCCAAGCATGCAGTGACACCGGCAACTTACACCAGTGCAGCGACAGACTTGTCAGCTGTTGCATCGCAGTCAGTCCACTGCTGCTGCTGCTGCTGCCAGACCCCGCGCACGATCCTGTATATGCCAGATGTATGCCGTTGAAGTCCAAGCTGCGTAGCTGTGACAGCTGCTGCCACGGTACCACCAGCTCAAAGGCATCCAACCGCTTATGCGGATCGCTGGATCTGGGTGCGAAGCGCACTGTCAGCTGCACTAGGTTGCTGCCATGCGTTTGCAGCCAAGCAGTCAAGCTGCTGGCACGTGCACGGGTGCTGCTCAGCAGCTGCGCCTCTTCCGCAAGCTGTAAGCTGTGGTGCATTTCGCCAGCCAAGTCAAGGCCTGTGATGCTGGTTGTTGCTGCAGAGGCTGCTGCATGCCAAGCACGGCAAACGCGAGCACAGCTGCTGAGGCGCTGCTTGGTGTCTACATAGCCGAGTATGTGTGCCAGCACGGGGCTTGGGAAGTCAATACATGGGCCCTCCTGCAAACATTTGAAGCAGCACCGGTTACCGTTGCTTGTGCTGTTCTGCTGCTGCTGCGCAGCATGCTGCAGCATCAGATGTGTAGGCCTGGTCCCAAGCAGAGGACAGCAACGCATACATAAACAGTAGGAGTACTTGCATGATCAAAGCATGCTCGTACACCTATGGCAACGAGAATAGTGCGGGTGAGGGCAGCAGACCTGCTGTTGACACGTTAACGTCTTGATAGGGAACGCACTGCTTGTGAGACTTACCAAGGGTGTCCGCAGAGCCATAGTGCCGGTGCAGCGTCTCCGCAAGCTCGTGTGGGGCTCTGTGACCGACGACCCGACACGCAAACACAGCTGAACGAAAAGCTAACGGCTGTGTGGCCTTCTGATGCTTCGGTCATGCACTTGCTGAGATTACAACAGTATGGGACGTTGACAGGTCTTGATGCGATCTACATTTTCGATTTCCAGATGACATTTCCTGGGGCACGTCACCTCAGGTGGACGGCTGTGACGGTTGTCCCCTGGAGTCTCGTTGGGTCCTGGGCAAGGGAGGTTGTAAATCATGCGGTTACCTCACTGAAAGGCCAGGCAATGATTAGCCGGCAACTGCAACGTGCCACGTGCAACGTGCCAGTGCAGCCTTCATGCCATGCCATGTGAAAATTCATTAGCACTCTAGCAGAAAAAGCATGCAGAAACACCGTACCCCTGTATGCAAGCAGTAAAGGCTGCGCACGCATGCAAGGCTGCTCATGCAAGCAAGGCTGATTTGACCCACGATCATGCGTTGCTGGTTGCGAAGTTGAACATGTAGAAAGCACCAGATCCAGAGTATCCGTTTCGGGGGCGCCGGCCCTTCCGCGTCCAGGAAGCAAAAGGCAATAAGGCTGCCAAGACTTCTACATCCCCAATAATTACCTGAAGCAAGGCAGATGTGTGCAGTCACAGACCTGAAGAGTGAGATGCAGCTGCAGACTTCACAAACATTCATTCAATGCACAACCTCAACTAAGATCCATGCCGCATGAATATATATCCAGCTCAAACCAATGTATCAGGTAGTCTGCTGAATCTGCCCAGGCAACAACGGATGGCCAGTCACAGAAGCCACACGGCCGGGTTTGATGATGATCGATGACAGCATCAGACAACAAGCAGCTCTTGAGTGCTGCTCAAAAGGCGCCAACAACATACCCACGGTGGCAGTCAAACCATTGCAATGCTTACTGGCGTTCAATATTCGCCCACACAACTGCCTCACAAAGGTGACCAGCTATACATGCCAGCCGCAACCTGCTGCACATCGATCCGCAGCAACAGCTGCGCTGTCACACACCTTATTGTGCCTCTCCAAACGCTTGAAAGACATGTTCGGGTACTGGAAGGCACATGCACGCAAGTAAAGCAGTAAAGCAGCACCGGCTGCACACGCCACTGGTCACTGTCGGACACTGCTTATGCAGATGCTTGTGACAGTCAACAGCTGGCGGCTGTTTGACGCGCTGGCAGCCAAACAAGCATGCTCACAAGTGCCTGCAATGGCTCTTCCAAAATCACTGCCAGTGGCACTGCCGCACCCTGCTATGGCTGCCGCTGCTGAGCCTCTCACACAACGTCAGCAGCACTGCTTGACGCACTGCCAGCACCAAATCCTTCCCCCTCACCACCACTGCCCTCACCACCCTCTGCTACCACTGCTGCCGCAGCCACCCCTGCTGCCGCCATACTCCCTCGCACAAACTGCAGCAACTCAGCATACGCTGGCGCCTCTTTACTATCCGGCTTACACACATCGATATGATCCTGGCTCCTTAACACATGCACCGCGCCAAACCCTGGGTACGCGCTCTCAAACGGCACGATCAGGATCTTTGGGATAAACCCTAGCCCCGCGAGGCTCGTCGCTAAACCCTCGGTGAAACTCAGCACCTGAACCCTGCCGGACTCGTGTAACACAGCTAGCCGCGCATTCAGCGATGCCAGGTGTGGTCCAGGGCTTAGATGATGGATAGAAGGGGCTGGTGAGGCCCCTGGCAAGTGCCGCAGCTTCCAACCGAGTGCTGCCATGCTGCTGCCAAAGTGTGGCGTGCTGTAGAAGGCGATTGCCTTGGTGGCGGCTGCCAGGCTGGCGCGCTTGCTGCCAGGGGCTTCGTCCAGAGACAGCGACAGCATCTCCTGCAAGGCAGCGGCAGCAAAGCCAAAAGCATAGCAGGGTGAAGTATTGATCTGTGAGAGAGAGAGAGAGCAAGAGAGAGGGGGAGAGAGTGAGTTATGCAGCGTTCACAGTTTGAATTTGACCCACCTTGACCAGCAGTCCGCCCATGCTGTGTGCCACGAACACGACGGGCCGCTCCCCCACGCCAGCAGCCAGCAGCTTGTCCAGCAGCAGCCGGCCAGAGTCGGGCAGGCTCAGCGACTCACCCTCCCAGCCAGTGACAGGAGCCTGCAGCAGCAGCAGCAGCAGCAAAGGCGGTTGACTAAGGTAGAAGGCAGCCGGAGTCAGGCAGGCTCAGCGACTCACCCTCACAGCATGTCACAGGAGCCTGCAGCAGCAGCAGCAGCAGCAGCAGCAGGCGGTTGACCAAGGTTGCAGCCGGCCGGAGTCGGGCAGGCTCAGCGACTCACCCTCCCAGCCAGTGACAGGAGCCTGCAGCAGCAGCAGCAGCGGTTGTAACAAGGTGGCAGCCGGCCAGAGTCGGGCAAGCTGAGCGACTCACCCTCCCAGCCCGTCACAGGAGCCTGCAGCAGCAGCAGCAGCGGCAGCAGCAGCAATTGGATAAAGGTGGCAGCCGGCCAGAGTCGGGCAGGCTCAGCGATTCACCCTCCCAGCCAGTCACAGGAGCCTGCAGCAGCAGCAGCAGCAGCAGGAGTGAGAGCAATTGGACAAAGGGAGCAGCCGGCCAGAGTCAGGCAGGCTCAGCGACTCACCCTCCCAGCCCGTGACAGGAGCCTGCAGCAGCAGCAGCAGTTAGAATGAGGTGGCAGCAGTCAGAGTTCGGCAGGCTCAGTGACTCTCCCTCCCAGCCAGTGACAGGAGCCTGCAGCAGCAGCCGCAGCAACAGCGGGAACAAGAGGTGTCATGCCCCAGACAGATCAACAGCCGGGCCATAAAATGACACCAAGATGGCGATCAATCATCCATTTGACGTGGCATAATTGCTCAACTATTGCCTGACCTTGTACTCTATGCTTAGCAGGCGAGCCCTAGGCAGGTCGGCAGACAGGCTACGTCACAATGACACTGATCTGGCTATCAATCATCCATTTGACATAACACAGCTTGGCAACTACAGCCTACCTTGCGCTCTACGCTGAGCAGGCGCGCCCCAGGCAGGTTAGCAGCCAGGCCATGATGCAATCACACCAAGGCAATGATAAATCATCTGGTAGATAGCACATGCAGCCTTACCTTGTACTCTACACTGAGCAGGCGTGCCCCAGGCAGGTCAGCAGCCAGCCACGAAGCTGGCCAGCAGTCAGCACGCGTCATGTGGTTCTTGTGAGCTGACATCGCCGCAGACGGCGACAGTGGGATGCTGCTCCTACCCTTGCTGCTGCTGCTGCTAGACGCTGCTGTTGATGGTGATGCGGATGTGTCACTGCTGCTGCTGCTGCTGCTGGCAGTGGCGGCTGGGTGCCTGTGAGTGCCACCTTTGCGCCATGTTACAAACGGCCCGCCACGGATGCCGTGAATAAAGACAACATCAAACTTCGGCTCTGCTGGGAAGTGCTGCTGCTGCTGCTGCTCTGACGATGCAGCTGTCCCAGCAGCAGACATTGCACTCGAGGTGCTGCTGCTGCTGCCGCTGAGTAGTGCCTGCACAGCCGCAAAGGTTGACAGCGGAGCAGCAGGGTTGGAGCCTTCCTGGCTTGCTGCATGTGCCTGCCGCTGCTGCTCCTGCACAACTTGCTCCTCTTTGATCTCTGCAAATTTTACGAGCTTCTGCGCTAGCCACACCACAGCAGGCTGCAGGAAACCCAGCTCCGAGCTGCTGCCACTGCTGCTGCTGCTGCTGCTGCTGCCGCCGGCACCCTGTGCTGAGATCATCGGACCCCCCACAGCTGAGCTGCTAGGGGCAGCGCCAGTGCTGCTGCTGCTGCTGCCGGTGCTAGGTATGCTAGCAGTGTGGTTATGGTGCAGCTGGCTCGTGTCTGCACCCAACGCACTGGCAGCAGCCGTTGCTGCTGCCGCTGCTGCAGCCGCTGCGGCGGCTGGATCTAACGCAGCAGCATCTGACGCATCTATGTCAAACTGTGACAGGTCTGACGCTGCTGCAGCTACAGCTGCGGACGCTGCAGCAGTAGCAGCTGCACTCAGGCTCTCTAACAGTGTTATCTTAGGTGCCTGCAGTAAACCCCAGTGGTGAGAGTCGGTAGGGTTCAGCAAGTGGATTCCATCTGGGAAGTACATAGGCGGCCGCCAAACCCCGTCGCTGCTGCTGCCACTGTTGCTGCTGCTGCTGCTGCCAGTGCTGCTGCTGCTGATGTTGAAAGGCCACAAGTCTTCCAGGAATGCTGCAAAATCTTCTGCTGACTGCAACTCCTGAAGCTCCTGTGCAATGCGCTGCCTCCAGCGATTGCCTAACCCCACGGCACCCTCAGCTTCGCTGCTGCTGCTGCTGCTGTTGGGACCAAGCATGCCCAGCTGCTGCTGCAGGAAGTTGTGCCGGTAGCGACGCTGCTGCATTCGCAGCTCATGTTGATGGTGAGCAGCAGCAGACTCCAAATGCAGCAGGGCCATAACAGCATACGATGACAGCAAGCAGTCATCACTCGCTGCTGCTGCCAGCAGCCATGGCAGCCAGCTGTTGCTGCTGCTGCTGCTTGGCCCGCTGCTGCTGCCATTCCTGCTAGTACTACTGCTGCTGCACTGCCGGCCCTGCTGCAGCAGCAAACCCTGGGTCTGGGGTCTGCTGCCAGCCCTGATAGGGTTTAGCTCTGGTCCCAGCAGCCCCAAAACCCCAACAGCTCCACCTGGAAGCTCCTGTGCTGCTCCTGCAAGCTGTCCTGCTGCTGCCGGCTGAAGTGCAAGCATCCCTAAAAGCCTAGCCACCTGCCGCTGCAGACACAAGAACCCTAAGCCCTCACCGTCGATCCAGCTAGGGTGCTCTTCTGCTGCTGCTGTTATGGCGGTTGCTGCGTCAGCGGCAGGGTCCGGGGTTTGGGTGGGGTTGAGGTCCCAGCTCGCTGCCCCCTGCGCAAACTCAATGAGCATGGCACCAGGAATGGCTTGCTGCTGGGGCTTCGCCGGTTTTTGCTGCTGCTGCTGCTGCTGGGGAGGGCTGTTGTCGGCAGTGCTGCTGCTAATGCTGCTGCCATCACAGCTGGCTGCTGCAGCATTACCACTGCCAGTGCTGCTGCTAGTGCTCAGTGCTGCTGCCTTGAACTTTGCTAAGGGCCCTCCAGACGCCAGCAAGGCACGAAGCGCTGCTTTGTTACTGCTGCTGCCGTTGCTAGCGCCTGAACCACTGTCTGTGTCTGTATCCCTCCAGCCGCCCACATCGTGCTGAAGTTCACAGCCAAACTCACACTCAAAACGCACAGGAAGCCAGAGCTGGTGTTTCTGCTGCTGCTGCTGCTGGTCAGTAGCACCCGTGTCTACTGCAGCGTCCTCCGCTGCTGCATGTCGCTCAGTGCTGCTGCTGCTGCACCAAACCCTAGACCCTCCCGAACCCTCCCCACTAATCAACCCCAGCAGCAATGGCTGCTGAACCCCCGCTTGCACAGCACCAGCAGCAGCAGTATCCAGCTGCTTCAGCTGCACCCCAGTCAACCCAGTGCTGTCAGTGCTGTTGCTTGAAACCTCAGTGCTGCTGCTGCTGCTGCTGCTGTCAGTTGCTGATTTACTGTCATGCCTGCTGTCATGGTCACCTGCTGCAGCATGTGCGTCAGCAGCGTCCGCACTACTGCTGCTGCTTGAACCCCACCCCCACAACCCACGCCCAATGCGGGCACTCAAACTCAACCCGCTGCTGCTGCCGCCATCTTCCCCACCACTGGCATCCTCACTGCTGCTGCTGCTGCTGCCCCCGCTGCTGTACTTAGCTACAAAGGACTCTGGATCCAATCCTGCGTCTGCATGCAGTACTAGCCGCTCCATGATCGGCAGTATGCCAGCTGCTAGCAGCCAGGCTTGTTTGGTGGGGTCTTCAGCAACAACAGATGCCAGCAGCTGCAGCACAGACAAAGAGGCATGCAGAAGTCAAGGCACCAACATGCATGTAGCAGTATGCCAGCTGCTAGCAGCCATGCTTGCTTGGTGGGGTCTTCGGCAACAACAGACGCCAGCAGCTGCAGCGCAGGCGAAAGCAGCAGGCAGAAGTCAAGACACAGCATTGAACTTGCAGCAGTATGCCAGCTGCTAGCAGCCAGGCTTGTTTGGTGGGATCTTCAGCCACCACTGATGCCAGCAGCTGCAGCGCAGGCAGCGAAACAAACAGACATCAAGCTAGGGCCAAAATCACAATCGGATGGCTGCAGTCTGCAGCCACGCCTGCTTGGTGGGGTCTTCAGCAACAACAGACGCCAGCAGCTGCAGCACAGGCAAAAGAGGCAGGCAGAGGTCAAGACACAGCAGTATGCCAGCTGCTAGCAGCCAGGCTTGTTTGGTGGGATCCTCAGCAACAACAGACGCCAGCAGCTGCAGCAGAACCACACAGCAGGCAGAAGTCAAGATATAGCAATGAAGGCACACGCTAGCAGCCTGTGTAGTAGAGGCAGCTTGGGACAATGCAGGCTAGGCAGCAACCAGGTGTCGCAAATCGCGACGTTCATGACCCATCTGCCATACAACCTGCAGGTGTGTGCTAATGCGCACTACTCTGCCACCAATCAGCCTGCAGCAATTCGCAACAACAATAATGCACTACAGAGCTCCGCACGCACCTCCATGACGTGTGTCGTGCGCTGCTGCGCCACAGAAAAGTCCACCACACGTGCAGCTGCAGGGTACGCCTCAACCACAGCAGGTGCAAACATACCCGGCACCAAGTCACTAGGCAGCGCTAGCTGCTGTGCTGCAGCCTGCCAGCTGCTGAGCATCGCATAACTAGCTGCTTTCAACTCCTCTGCTGCTGCTTTTGCGTACGCAGGTGTTACTGGCGCTGCGTCCCTCCAGTGCGCAGCCTTGGCAGCTTCCAGCTGGCTCCACGTTGCATCGTCAGTAACAGGGTTAGTAACAGTGTTACTAATATCATTTGGTGGGGATGTGGGGGTGAGGGGTGCAGTGCCGCTGCTGGTGCTGCTGTTACCCCACCACCACCAGCGACCACCTAACCCCCACCAGCTGCTGCCACTGCTGATGCTGCTAACACTGCTGCTGCTGCTGCTGCTTAGCCCTGCAGGGGGATCGTAAGCAGTGCTACCCTCCTGGCTGCCTGCTGCAGCACCTTCGCTTGCTTCGGCTGCGGTACTGCTTGCGTTGGCAGCGTCGGTTGCTGCCATACCCTCTACTGCTGCTGCTGCTGCTGCTGACAGGCTTGGCTCCGTCTGGCTGCTTTCACCAACAGCAGCAGCAGCACCACCACCAGGAGTGCCAGGTGCACCAGCTGAAGCTGCAGGCATCTGAGAATCTGCTAGCGCACTTGGCAGTGCACGCCTGAGTATGCTGCCGCCGCCGCTGCCGCTGCCGCTGCTGCCGCCAGCAGCTGCTGCCAGTGCAGGTGCATGCGCTGGCGCGAGGGTGGTGATGCTAGTGTAGGCTGCTACTCGGCTCGACAGCTGCAGCAGCAGCCGCGATAGCCAGAGTTGCGTAACAGACAGGCCTGCTGGGCCAGGCTCTTGGGAGAGAGCTGCAACGTGAACAGCAGTGAAGCACAAAGAGAGACAGAGACAAGTCAGATTCAGCTTGTGTGCAGCGGGAAGTACAGATAGTGGCACCTTGAAACAGTGTGCTGGGCCAGGCTCCTGGCAGAGAGCTGCAACATGTACAGCAGTGAAACACAAGAGGGAGCAGTCAATGCCTAGTGTGCAGTACAGGGGGAGGTGGGTGATGTAGCACAGAGCTACAACCAGTGCAAGCACAGCAGGGCGTATTCCGTGTAAAGCTTACATCAGCCGCTGTGCTGCTGCTGTGACTCTGGCTTCTTTCAGACAGCAGGTTTCAGACAGCAGCAACACACTTCTGCCAAGCACCCTCATGCCATGCAACTCTGTAATTCCCTCCTAATGCTGCCCTCCTTGCTGACAGCCAGCCTGCTTGAGTTCCCTCTTTACCTCTCAGTGCAGCCACGCAGGACCTTGCCAGTGCAGCATCAGCAGCATCCGCACCGCTACTGCCATCAGCAGCCTCACTGCTGCTGCTGCTGCCCTTGAACCAGCTACTCAGGAACCAGCTACCCTCCTCCTCTGCTTTTGCATCACCGTTGCTGCTGCTGCTGGCGTTAGGCTGCTTTTTGAGTGATCTAGCAGTGCTGCTACTGAGCCAGTTCAGCAGCATGTCTCGCCATCTGCTGCGTGCCTCTTCCGATTCAACAAGGCCTGCTGTTACAAGTGCTGCCAGTGCTGCTGCTGCACGTGACTTCATAGCTGGATCAGGAGAGAGGGCTAGGCAGTCTAGGGTTGGGAGCAAGTGAAGACCGCGGGACGCAGCCTGCAGAAGAGAACGCGTGCAGGGAGGGAAATGCAAAGAAGCATACACGGCAGATTTGGTGCTATGCTGTGCGACATGGCATACTTAAACGGTACATGCATATTCGCTGTGTGATGAGTGGCACTTCAACAAATTGCAGCCTGCATGGCAGTTGCTGTTGTGTAGCTTGGTGCACAGAGCAAAGACACGCACAGGCAAGTACAGCTGCTGCATGTCTAGCATTGCCACCCAACTGCTAGCAGCGCCCTTGTGTACTGAGGTCATTGCATTCGCTGCTGCTGCTGCTGCTCACCCGCACTTCCGGCCCTCCTGCCACCACTGCTGCTGCCAGCGTTGTCATCGCTGAGTCAGCTAGCGCCAAATCATCAGCACCAGCAGCAAGCCCCAACACACCCCCACCACCTGCTGCTGCTGCTGCACCACCGCTGCTGCTCAGCGCGGAAGCAGCTGCAGGGGTGCTGAGTGCAATGATACCCTTGCCTGCGCCTGCTGCTGCAGCTGCTGCTGCCGCTGCTGCATCGGCAGCCATGAACAGCAACGGCTGCATCCAGGTCGCCAAGTCAGCATCGCTGACAGTGCCTTGCTGGGACAGCAGCACACGTTGCAACCTGCAGCGATGGTGTGGCAGCAGCAGCAGCAGCAGCAACCGCAGCAGTCAAGTACAAGCACAAGTCAGACAATCGCAACATACTAAGGTGAATCCGTAGCCATGAACAGCAGCGGCTGCATCCAGGTGGCCAAGTCAGCATCACTGACAGTGCCTTGCTGAGACAGCAGCACACGCTGCAACCTGCAACAAGGAAGAGCAGCAGCAACAGCAGCAGCCAAGTGAGAGGAAACATGAAACAATCGCAACAAACTGAAGGTGCATGGGCAGCCATGAACAGCAGCGGCTGCATCCAGCTTGCAAGTCAGCATCGCTGACGCTGCCTTGCTGAGACAGCAGCACGCGGTGCAACCTGCAACAACGAAAGGCGAGACAAAGGACAGCTACCCAACGACCAGCTTGCAACTGCACAGCAGTTTGGAACTCTGCTGCTGCGCAAGCCATGCAAGGTGAAGCAGCCCTGCTGAAACAACAAAATGGTAACAACATTATAACTCTGGTAGTGCACCAGTCCTCCTCTCACCTGCACACAGATGCCTGCAGCTCCCGCCCCAGCTCCCCTTGTGCCACTGCATCCATTGCCAGGCGACCAAGTGCTGGTGCAAGGCCCTGCTGCGACAGCAGCTGCGCTTGCGCCTGCCCAGCAGCAGCCCACGCAGTCAGGAACTGCAGAGCCAGGTCCTGGACCTGCAGCAGCAGTAGCAGCAACATTTGATGGCGGCGCATGGGCAGCATATATGAAGATGCATCAGATGGCAGCTGCATGCGCAGGGGTTCGTGCAGCATTACATGGCTTGAAGGCGCAGCTCCGTCATGTGCCTGCTGCCAACCGCTGCGTGTCTCTTACCACAGAAAACCATTGATGTACATCATGAAGTGGACATGCCTGCATTGAATCTCTACAATGCGATGGTACACTTGGTCCAATGGGTTGAGTCCCCACCTGCAGCCCTTTGCTGCAATCAGCTCCCCTGCTGCTTAGGCATCTGCACCCTGCAATTCTAGCAACCTCTGTCAACCCCTCAGCTCACCTGCGGCCCCTGCCCCCCACCCAGCATGGCTATCAGCTCCTGTCCGTCCTTGTCCTGCAACCCCTGGTGCTGTTTGTGCCCATCGACATTCGGTGCCCAGCCCCTGCCAACCCCCTACTCACCTGCTGTCCCTGCCGCCCACCAAGCATGCCTATCAGCTCCTGGCCGTCCTCTTTCTGCAGCCCCTGCTGCTTGAAGTCCGCCCCCCTTGAGCCCAGCACACCATGCAGCGCAGACACCAACTCATCTGATGCCTTGCCACTCGCCACATGCTGCAGCAGCCGCGGCACAGCACCCGGCCTCGCTAATAACCTGCCGCATGTGTGGTGTCCTGCAAGGAAGTTGCAGAGCGCCTGCTCTGCATGTGCTTGCTCGGGAGAGGGATCCTCTGTTGCTGTGTCTATCAGAAAGTCCAGCAGGCGGCGGCTGCCAAATGCTAGCAGTGCCTCTCTTGCTTCAGGGTCTTCTGCCCACTGGGCTAGCCATCGCGCTGATGTGGCACGCGCTTTTGCAACGGCTTCGGATGCAAAGGACAGGCTGTCTGACTGCTGCTGTGTGCTGCTGCTGGGGCTAGGCCAGAGGGCTGCTGCTGCACGGGAGAGCTGCTGCTGCAAGAAGCCGAGAGTGCTTGTTGGCTGATGTTGGTGCTCCTGCAAGCAACAAAGCAAAATATCCGCCGGTTGCACATGCGGTTTGCAGGCATGTACACAGCTTGTGCTGGCCACTGCGGACGTCAGTTCAGTTGTTTGGATGAGGTCAGAACAAAACTAACGCAGCAGGTAAGATAGGTTGCATGCATGCTGGTTAGTGGAGTCGCAGAGTAGCCTGATGAAGCTGACTAGTGTAGCCTGACGATGCATACATCACAGCAGGTCATCCCCAGCAAGGTTGCTGCTGTCTTTCAGTAGCAGGGAACATACAATATGCTGATATGCTTGCAGCATTCCATAAGCGCATGATACGCATGCAGCAGCTGCTGGCTTGCAGGAGGTACACCTACCGCATCAGGGCCTGACCCATGCTGCTGTTGCTGTGGCAGGCCAGTGCTGCTCAAAACGCCGATGCCAGCGACACCTGCTCCCGCCCACAGCCATTTTCGATGCCTGCTGCTGCCTTTGGCTGCACTGTTCACAGCAGCAGTGCTGGCATGCCTCCAGCACTGCTGCATGCTGAGTGCTGCTCCTCTGAGCGCCAGACTGCGCGAGCAATCCGTATTTCAGACGATTTCATATAAATAACCGTGCACGCATGATTGCGAGCAATGCAGCGGTCACTTTTCTCAACAACCTGCACCTGATGTTGTTGCTGCCAAGTCTCCTACACAGCCTGCACAAACTGTAGTCTTGTGCTGTTGAATACGATCAATATGCATCGAGTACTTCCTAGAACCTGATGAACAGACCTCGTAGGAGACGTGGTAGGTAGGTCCACGCAAGCACCTTTGTAACGCTCCGGCATCATTCCTTCTGCTCAGTGTGTTGCGTGTTCTTTGCTTGTACTTATGTAACGAGTAGATTTGAAATAGAAACCAGGCGACAGCGTGCCATACGCACTAGTGACGGATACTCGCCAAGCTGGCAGCAGTAGCAGCAGACTGCCAGCAGTAGCATCACCTGCTGCAATGCTGCCTCGCCCAACCACCCACCTGCAACAGAAGCAACACATTCTACTTGTGAAAGGGCAAGTACTTGTCGCACACGAATCGCATTTTGCTGGAGGGATCCACCTATTCAACTGCCTGGCAGCCAGCCTGGCATCCAGTGGCCTGTTTGAGCTTCATGTCTTCACAACAGCGCGGAAAAGCCTGGTGATGCACCAGGCCCTGTCACATGGATTTCTTGGCAGTATAGCATCATTGAAGGTGTCAGCCGGCATGTCAAGTCAGCAGGAGCTGCTGAAATGGACATCAACTGACGGGACACAGTTCAGTGTGGTGGTACAGCCAGAAAGCAGTACAGCTGACGACGCTAGTGCTTCACAAACTGACAAGCCAGGACAAGCAGATGCTGTGGGCAGAAGCAGCAATAGCAGCAGCAGCAAGCATGATGCAGCAGCTGCAGCCCTTGTGGAGGCAGTGGCAGCAGCTGCAGCACAGCTGGGCCAGCAATGCATTGTACTGCTGGACGCTGACAGGCTGCAGCATGAGGTGGTGCCAGATACTAGTGTATATGGATGCACAACGTGTAGCTGTGCAGAGCAGCAGCAGCAGCAGGCACAGCAAGTGCCCTTCATGTATGCTCTTGCGCAGCGCTCGAAGCAACAGCACCGTGAGCAGGACTCCACCCACACTCTAGCATCACAGCAGCAGCAGCAGCAACCCGGCATGCACTCAAGCCCTCGGTTACTCGTGCTTGTCCAGAACCTGCACCACCTACCTTTTGGTCCGTGTGGATGTGGTCCTAGGACGCCTGCTGTCCTTGCAGCATGGCAGCAGGTGGACGGTATGCTGTGTGTGTCACAGTTTGTGGCAAGCTACATGCAGCAGCATGCGATGCACCTCTCACCCCTGGGCACCACCACCACCACCATCAACAGCAGCAGCAGCAGCAGTGGATGTGCTAGTAGCAGTAGGGTGTTTGTAGTGCATCCTGCTGCTCTGGGTGCCTTTGGGCAGGGGCCTTTTGTTGATCTGGGGGTGGTGAGTGCAGCCAAGATCTGGGGGCAGCAAGATGAGACCAGCTTACCTGCAGCAACACAGCAGCAGCAGCAGCAGTGGGCCGAACACGCTGAAGGCAGTAGGTCAGCAAATCGTCAGCAGGGAGGATGCAAGCAACAGCCCAAGCAGCAGCATCAGCAGCAGCAGTGGCAGTGGCATCAGCCGCCAGTGATCGGCATGCTCAAGCTGTCACGTGAAAAGGGCTCCGATATCTTTTTCACCCTTGCAGCTCAGCTACCTGACTTCCACTTCCTAGCAGTAGCAGCAGATGACAGTATGCAGAAAACTGTACAAGCCGCAGGCTTGCAGAATGTGCAACTGCTGCAGCCGCAGGCAGATGTGGAGGGGGTGTTGGCGCGCATGGATTTGGCGTTGGTGCCGAGTGTGCTGCACGAGTCTTTTGGTATGGTGGTGCTGGATGCAATGCTGCGCGGCATTCCTGGTGAGCATGTTGGATATGCTGATGCAGCTCAGTTGGGGACTGGTACTTGCCATGTCGCACGCAAAGTTTGCAAAGCTCAAGCTGGCGCGGTGATGCTGGATGCATTGTTGCAAAGGATGCCTGGCTGCCAGAGAAGTGACTGCCTGACCCACGGCGTGTGGCAGATTGGAGGATACAGTAACATTAAAGGCACCCTTGTTGCAACGCCTGCCGCACAGCAACATGTCAGTAGCCTGCTCATGTCACAAGGAGGAGCCAGGGGGCTGTGGACAGGGCTGTGAAAGGATGCGGTACTCTTCTGCAGAACACGGTGGATACCCAATGCCCACCCCGGCCTGCACGCACAGCTGTGAACTCAACAAAATGACGCCGCTGTGCTCTGCCTCCTTGCTGCAGTGCTTGTGGCGGATGCCGGGGCCTTGCCAGAAGCAGCAGCGGGTGGAGCAGCAGCCGTACTGCCTACAGGCCTCATGGACTTCCCTGTAGCTGATTGTGCACAATGGCAGCAGCAACAGCAGCAGCAGCATGGTGTTGCAAACCCAGTCAAGGCCCAGCAGGATGAGGCTGTGCTGTTATGGCAGGCTGATCAACGCAGATGGCATGACAGGGTGTATCCACAGCTGCAGCAGCAGCACGCGGACGCCTGGGCTACAGCAGTGCAGCAGGTGCTGAGCAGCAGAACTGTGTACTTGCAGCACAGTAAGCAGGCCAATGCAGCAGCAAAGCAGGTGTTGGCGAGGGTGCCAGAGCTGCTGCAGCAGTTGCTAGGGGGGCTGCGGGAGTTGTATGGACCGTAAGGTGTTTCTGGGCCAGGCTGCTCCCGCATATTGGGACTGTTCATGCAATGATGCGCACCGCATCTGCAGTTGGATGCCACCGTCATCGGCGATGAAGGCCTGTAGCATTTGCATGGTAGGGAAGCGTGGGGCGGCTGGACCGCACTGGATCTGATTTGTAACATCACCTTCATCAGCGCCTCCAACTCAATGCCGGCAGTGCTCAGCGCCTCCAATCCAATGCACGGTGTACAGCTTGCAGTTACTTGGTGTCCAAGATCTTTCTAGATCCGTTCTTGAAGAACGTATGCGGCATATGCATGTCTTAAGCTCCGAGCTGTGTGACACATGCGGGGTCACCAATTGCGGATGAAGGTGGGAGTTTACCCTGCTTCACGTGCTTGTATGGGCTTTTCTCGTACCTGACGCATTCTAAACAAGAATTCAATTACAATGCGATTGCGTCATCACCACAGGGATGCATCAAGCCAGCAGGCTGCTGTACGCTAGAAGAAATTCGCACCAGATCAATGGAAAACCACAGCAGATTCTAGAAGACTGCACCTTGCTGCCCAGCATAGCTGTTGGATTATCCAAATAAAGTGATAGGACAGAAGCAGCAACAGATACACTACTGGAGACAAACTTTGTGTACATGATGTACCTAGACGCATACATGCCACACTGGCAGTTTCGTTATGACACTCGTGTGCTCATCAGCACTGCCATTCAGCCACCGTGGCTATTGTGATGCTCGCAGAAAGCGCAGCCTGCAGGCTGCCAGCACGTACGTTGAAGTTTGGGTGCTCAAGACTCCACGCCTGGATCAGATGCTGCCTTCACCTGTTCTTGCTTCCGCGTATCATCCGTGTGCTCTGCTGCATGACTACTGCTGCTGGCAGCAGCAGCAGCATCTGCTTTGTGAACAACGCTTGCGGAGTCAGCAACTGGCAGCTCAACCTGCCTGCATGTTGCTGCTGCTGCTGCTGCTGCTGCTGCTGCTGCTGCTGGCCAGCAGGGGCAGCATGGTGCCGCGTGCTGCACCTGCAATGCAGACTGCTCACTCTGCTGAGCCGGCCACAGGCACAGCGTTGTACATAAGATGTTGCAGATCCATCCACAGAAGAACACCAATGCAGTTCTGGCCCAGCAATGTTTCGTGGCCTCACGAGTCAGGGGCACTGGCAACTCAGCTTCACCGGCTGTGGTCCAGTACCCCGCATGTACAACAGGGATGCCAAATCTGCTGGTTTTGTTGAAGCCTAGCCCCAGGATCCAAAAGCGCGCATTGTCTGTTGCGCACTGCAACAGCTGGTCATTTGCTTTCTTGCCCCGTGCCTCACGCGTGAGCAGTGAGTATATGATCAAGCATGCCACAGCCCCAAACCATGCGTTGAGAACAACCATGAGAGCGCTGGCAGCCGTGACGGTGGCACTCAAATCAGGATCACTCAGGTGGCACTCAAATCAGGATCACTCAGGTGGCACTCAAATCAGGATCACTCCCCTGCTGGTATGGGCATTGTAGCGCCCCAACTGCTGCTGCATTTGGCTGCATTTGCAGTGTAAATGCTGGCCTTGGGCCTGGCCTAACAGCTGCTGTCACAACGACAATACCCAGCGCAACATTGGTCAACAGCACGAGGTATGCGAGCGTCTGCAGCTGCTGCAAGCATAAATCCTTGTATGGTTTCTGCAGATCATGCCACACCATCATGGCAGCAAGCAGTGCACCATATGCCAGCAGCGTGTAGTATAGACCCATCAAAAGAGAGGCCACACTGATAGACACCAGCGCAACCAGCCGCATCTGCAGCAAAGCTTCCCAAGCCATGCATCGCTGTCTGTATGCGCCACACAGGTACTGCCTCACCCTGCCAACTCCTGACAATCTTCCCTTACCCGCTGCAAAAGTGGGACTCGGTGTCCGGCACATCGCAGACTGCGAGTTGTCGAGTCCCGCATTTTGTGCAGCAGTCCTCTGGCTTGATTCGTCATCCTGCCCTGGTGCATCTTGGTGATCACCTTTTGCGAGCCACGTGAAGGTGTAAAAAATGGGCAAAACAACCACGAGCAGAAATCCTGCCACGGCACCAACACCTATCATCCACCCAAGATGCTGTCCATTCCAGCACGTCATTGACATGTCAACTGACCAGTGCTGTGTGCCCTGCACCTTGATGCATATGAAGGAACTCAGGCTGATGCGCAACAACACTGGATAGAAGAACCCCAACACCACTTATGCAAGCAGACGGAAGCGGTGCTTTAACTCTGCCCACCATTCTGGAAAGCTCAAGTCAAGGCCTAGTGCCACACCTACTAAGGTGAAGGGATACCTGCAAACGCCACAACATCCCTTTGTATCCGCCCAATGTACGTGTTTTGCCCTGAAACCACACAACGACATTATACCAGCTGTGAACCCAACAACGGGGATGTGCACAATCATCAGAAGAGCTACCCAAATGATGATAAGTATAGCTGACCAGATGCCTCGCCACAGGCCCCAGGGCCGCAATGCAGTGAGGGCGTCACCCCACAAGCACTGAATGGCGGGAACAGCTCCTAGCTCCCCCTGCGCAAACGCTGCCGCCAACCAGCTCCAACAGTTGCGCGCAAACCCTGCCCAAGCAAACTCAGTGGATCGCCCCACGATCACCAGTGCCTGACAAAACCACAACACTTGCTTTAAGACGTCACCCCAACTGAAGAGGCTTTCATCAGTACTACATGTACACCAAGCGACAACCCACAACACATACACAATGACAAACGTTGCCACACTGCTGTTTTCAGAGCACAGCCGGCCTTGGTAGCCGGGACTGCAGCTGAAGGAGCAGCAAGGACATGCAGCATGCCCAGGACACCAGTATGCTTCAGGAGCCGTTGTATCTGTACTGGCAGCAGAGACTGAGCCTTGAGCTGTTTACATGTAATCATGCATCCAGTAGTGAGGGAGAGGACGCACGTCATTGCCACCAAGGCACAGGTAGCCTGCTGTAGGTGAGCAGGACGTGCATGCCGTACTTGCGTTCACATCTGCGTGCATTTTATATGATCCAAACTTGCACCTTACGCAGGCACCGACAGTGGCGACCCATTCACGCCCAGCATCACACAAACCATGCATTTGAAACACATTGCTGGATCTGGCTCTGTTTGATGCTGCCGCAGCTCTGTTCTGTGACAGAACAGTGCTCGTGTCGCATTGAACACCTTTCCCAATGAACCCAGCCCCTCCTGCCCTGCTAGCTGTATTGTTATTGAACACAACTTCCTGACTGATGTTGAGCGCAGCAGACCCTTGGACCCAGGTGCTAATGCAGCCAGGCGCTACATCAGCAGCTGCTTGCGTCTGATTGCTGACAAGTGCATACACGGCAAGCGCCCCACCATCTGCTGCTGCTTCGTTGTGCTGGAACTCAACTCCTTCACCTAGCATCAAGTGCGCACCATCCGCATTCACAGCTCCACCACTGTGGCTGTGTTGTTGCTGAGCATTGAGGCTGACAGCATCACCTTGAGCACCACACCGTCACCTGGTACCAAATCATCTTGTACCGCTTTTACTGCTTTGCGAGCAAACACGGCTCCGCCGTCAAAGAAAGCCCTGTAGCACATTGCATGTTTTTCCAGAAACTGGCACCCATTGCACTGCTTGGGCATCAAGCACTTCACCCTTGTGAGGCAAGAGCCTGTACATACACGCGGCGTAGTTGCCTGTGCACACCATGTAACCCCTCTTCTTCTCTGTACATACACAGCAATTGCTGTGCACAAGACGCGACATTGCTGACAAATGTCGTATAACAGATGGGATATTCCTTGCAGTACTATGTGCTCAGACATGTGTTATGTAGCATGTCAACATTGCTGGCTACCATACCATGGCACACGGTACAGCAGCATGCGCCACAGCAGCAGCAGCAGCAGATTCACAGATGTGAGAAGAGATACAACATGGAATACCTGTTGTCGGAGAGTGTTGACCCGTTGACGCGCAATGTGGCTTTGCCCGTTGAAACAGCATACACAGCTCCCCCATCGTATTGCGTGGCAGTGTTGCTGGTGATGCTCGAGTCTTGTATAAAAACTTCTGCATCATGCATGGCAGCAGGCCCCCCAAATTCAGCGCTGTTGTTGTGAATCGCGCGCATGCTGCTTGCGCGCAGCATCCCAAACTGATTTATGAAGATGGCACCGCCTTGACCAAATGGCCCAACAGCTTGATTGTCTTGAATGTTCACGTCCCGCAGAGTCACGGTCACAGATTTGTTGGTGGATATTGCGCCGCCTGCAGGCGCAACAACACCACCAGGAACGTTGGTTATAGGGATGCCAGGGCTGTGTGCGTCACGTGTTCAGCTGTGTTAAAACACTGTGAACTTTGTTGTAGGGTTGTGGGGATGCCAGGGCTGCGTGCGTCACATGTTCAGCTGTGTAAGGAAGATGTGTACTGTGTACTGTGTACTTTGTAAGGAAGATGTTGTGCTAACCTACGCGTACGCATGCCAGCAGGGTTGCCAGCAACTGACGACACACAACCTGCATCTCTCCACGCATTTAACACCTCAATCAAAGGTGACATGGTAGAGTTATCAGACTTTCACAGAGAAGTCCCCTGCCGCAGTGCTGATCCAGATGAACACTGTGCGACTAGCCCTGCAGCTGATATGCTGCTGGTTTACAGTTGAAAAGTAAGGGGCTGCACCACAGTTGCATTGCTTGGTGATGCAGCAGGAGCAGCACTGCTGGCAGCAGCAGCAGCAGCAGCATGAAACCAAATGTAGGCGGTGTCAGACGGCACATGTGCCTGTCGCCCAGCTCACCTCTGGCGCGTTCACCAATGGCCATGTTGCGTTCCATTGATCCGCCAACCACACTGACAGCGCTGTTATTGCGCGCGTATATAGCTCCGCCCTCACTGGCATCACCACGAACCCAATTCCCTGTAAAGTTGACGTTCCTGACCATTATCTCAACACGATTGTCCACCCAGACTGCACCACCTCCTGCCATAGCACCTACAACATAGTTGCCAACAAATGTGACTGTCTGCAGCACTGTGTTGGTACCAGTATAAATGGCACCACCGCTACTTGCAACCCCTGTGGTGAAATCGTTGAAGAAAGTGCTGTTATTGATCTCCATGACTTCGGCCGCTCCTGCATATATTGCTGCCCCGCCTCCATACGATCGTGTGAAAGCAAAGTTGCCCGAAAAGGTACAATAAGTGATGGTCACCTTGGATGATGACCGAAGAACATACAGCGCATAGTGGTTGTTGAGAAAATGGCACCCTGCTAGGGTAACCTTGCCTGTGCCCGCAATGCGCACTGGTGCAGCACTAGTTGTGTTGGGTGGCGCAGTATTGTTGGCCACTACCATACTGTGAATAGACACAGACGCGTTGCCCATGAAACAGACAGTTGATGACCAGGTTGACACCACATCAACCAGCTTACTGCCCTGGCACGAGTTTTGTGTGGGGTGTGTACTGACTGACTATCACTGCTCAACAACCATTCAAAGTCACTTGTCTGTTGCTAGTAAGTACTGTTACACATTGAGCGACGCGTTTTGGACTCTTCGTCCATCATCAGGCTGTTTGTGTGAACAGCACTAGCACGAACAAGTATGGGCCATCAGGCGCAACAGAACTGGCAGGGTTAGGTTTTAGGGTGACGCCACAGGCTTTCAAACAGCCAGTGGCTCGAACCCTGCAACCATTCTGGGGAACATGCATCATGAGAAACATGCAGGGTGAGAGCCACTGGCTGTTTGAAA
Source organism: Tetradesmus lagerheimii (assembly GCA_902809745.2). NCBI lineage: Eukaryota > Viridiplantae > Chlorophyta > Chlorophyceae > Sphaeropleales > Scenedesmaceae > Tetradesmus > Tetradesmus lagerheimii. The sequence goes on along the minus strand of CADDIJ020001620.1, from coordinate 132,059 downwards.
GCCTGTGGCCTCACCCTAAAACGGCCAAAGCAGCACTGATATTCAGTGGCTAGCTTTGACCAGCAGAGAACCCAGATTCCTGTTTTTCTTGTACGCAACAATCGGCTTCGCCAACGCAACATGTAGAGCTTCACCCGCCTTCACATACTCGTCCGCTAAGATCTGCGGCAAGCGCAGGTCAGGGACTTGTTGAGCATATGGCACCACCATGACGCACTTGCTGCTGCTATCAGCCTTACGGCTGGCTGCTTGCAAATAGATGTGCCTGTTTGAAAAAGATACGCGACTGGCTATGCTGGCAGTCAAGCGTAGAGGGTAACCCCTCTGACACAGACGGTGAGTAAACTTCCGCGCCATGCAGTCAAACCACCACTCGTCACTGTTAGTAACAACATAACGAATGAGTTCTGCATTGATGAAGCTTTTGAACATGCCTTGATGATGGAACGAGTGAAATGGAATGTATAGGTACTTATTCAGCACCTTTTGATGCGTGCGCACCTTTAGCCTGACGGTACCGTCGTTGGAGGTTGCAGCATCATCCATGCACTTGTACACAACCACGTCCAAGAAATCAACTTGAAAGCGGCTATATGTTGTTGTGATTTTTATGTTGGGCAACAAGTTGCTCAACAAGTCAATGAAAGCAAGAAGCTCACTCTCACTGCCTTCAAAAACCACAAATCCATCATCAAGAAAGCGCTTGAACAGTTTGGGGAAAGCCGCACCTAAACGCTGCTTTGCAATACCTTCCCACTTGCGAGCCAAGTAAATCTGAGCTGCAGGTGGCATGCAGTTGGTGCCCATTGCACCGCCGAAGATCTGCCTATGTTGCCTATTCTGCACAGAAACCACATTGTTCTTTAAAACAAACTCCACGAAAGCTCTGACCATGCATTTCTGCTGGCAGCTGCCTGGAACAGCTTCAGGACATGCATCAAGGCACCCCTCATGTTCTACGTGGGGATACAAGGATTCAACGTCAAACGTGAGCAACCAGGCGTCCTCGCTGACTCTAACTCCTTCTAACTCCCTCACAAGCTGAGTCCTGTCCGCTAGCACCGTAGTCCTTCAAGCAATTGTTAAGCAGATCTGCTAACCATATGCTTGCATATGTGGTAATCCAAGAATGACATGCGGCAATTGGCCTGCCAACAATAGGGCTGTCCAAGCTGCGCATCTTGTGCAGCTTTGGCATGATGTACAGTGAAGGTACTGTAGTACAATCAAGGCCTTGTAACAGGTACTCGCTTAATTTGTCCCCTAAGCAGTCATGGCTAATGATAACCGATTGCTGGCCGCTACACAGAGCGATGCTGCACCAATTGTCGTCTATATCAGGTGCACAGTGAGCTTGTTGAATCAGTTTGACTCCTCGACTAGTCAAAGCCACGGTGTGTTTAGCCATGTCACGTTGAATGTGCGCTGGCACGACAGGGCCAGAGCAGTTGAAGTTGATGGCCAGCGCACCCGTGCTGTCTCTCTTTACTTTCAGAATGCACCTCGCAGGCTCATCAGCTGCGGCCTTGCTGACAGTCACAGCTGCAGCGTCAACGGCCCCATGTGACGTTGGTGCGATTGTTAGAGCTCCAATAACAAGCACGCTCAAGAGGATGCGTCCGAACATGGCCTGCAGGCAACACATAGAGGAGCAGCTGTCTAGACCTTGTCATTTGGTTTGGTATGAGCAGCAATGTGTGCTTCTAGAGCAAACTTTGCTTGAAGGCTGAGCCGCCTGGCAGCTACTTCAGAACACATCATCACCACAAGCAGCGCAGCTGCTGGTTCAAGACTGCCGGCCGCATGCTGCTAAACAAATGCACGTCTCGTACTGCAGAATTGCCCCTGAGCAGCAGCAGCAGCAGCAGCAGCAGCAGCACTAGCTAGTAGCACTGGTGCAGCAGCACCTTGTGCTGAGAGCAGATTCATTATGAGCATTTGCTTCACTTCATGTTGAACTTCACCCCACCAATGCAGCATACTGTGCTGTGCTGCTGCAGCAGCAGCTGCCAAAGCTCAGCAGGGTTCTTGGTGCCGGCTGTAATGGTTGACTTGTAGCAGCACGTGCTGTCACAGACTCAATTGAGATCTATGCATGTCATACACCGTGGCTGCGGCGCAAATCTCTGTCTGTGATAGTTGCAGGTGAACAGGATGCCATCGGCGCTGCATGGCGCACTAACGACTGCACACGTGCAGGCGCTGAAGTTCTGTGCGCTGCTGCTGCTGCTGCTGATCCTGATGCAGCACTCCACAACTAGCGGCTGCTGTTAACTGGATGCAGGTTATTTCGTAGTGCTTCACCTGTTATCAGGTGTTGTCAAGTGTGCTACCTGAGCAGTATCTGCTGTGGCGAGCCGTTGGTGCCAAGGCGGTACCTCAGTGATGTTCCGCTGAGCTGACCTACTGCCAGTTTGTAAACATGAAGGCCTCTCCTGCAGAGTTAAACCGACGTAGTATGGATCAAAGTGAACTTTTCGAGCCCATAATCAGCTTGCAATCTGCTTGAGGGTAGCAGGCATCATGTCTGCTGACCATGGCTGTAGCACTGCACTGCAGGCTTGGGCCGCTACACCACGCATCGGTCAACGGGTGCTGCACGGTAATGCTGTGCTTTTATGCCTTGTCGCACTTGCAGGTTCTTAATCCCACTGCAATGCGAAGTGCAGCTGCCTTGCACGCGTCAGTCGGGCCAAACTCACCAGGGACTCGGTGTTTCCGCTACTTGAAATGCAGCCCAAACGCGTCTGCTTAGCGAGTAGTTTATTGCTAACGATGGATGTTTCAGGTGACTCAAGGACCAAACAAGCTCGTAGGCACTTGCAGAACTATAAGTACGAACTACAATTTTCACTGCGCTGCAGTCCGACGTGCATCGTTCTGCAGCATTTCGACGGCTCAGCCATGCAAATGTTTTTGGTAATGCGCATTCGGTTGGGCTACATACCGGTGTAGCTCCGGTATGATCTCGAACCCTTGAGTGCTTCAGGGTCTGGTCACCAGACTCTGCTGTATTAATGGGTTCTCTAAGAGAAGAAATAGAATGTGGAAGCGATGCTGGTGGTGATGCAGGTACAGATGAAGTTCAAGTTCACACTCACGTCCTTCACACGCGCCTGTACGTCACTCCTGGCTTCCGGCAGGCAACAGACATTCTGGTGTAAATGAGGCTGCCAACATACACCAGTGTAGCGTATCAATACGTAGCATTGCGACACCTTCATGCTGTGAGCGGCCCTGCCACCATAGCTACATGCACATGTACAGCGCAGCTGTACTACAGCTGAGCTGCTTTATTGGATGCTGCTTCTCCTCAGGAGAGTCTCCTTGCTTGCTTGTTGCTCTCTGGTTACCCAGGGGCGATGGGATCGAGATACACAGCAACCTTACACGACACTGCATACAAGGCACAGCACGGCAATGACTGATGCTCTGGAGCAAATGTTGTTACATTGCATAACAGCAAAAACGCGTGTCTGCAGCCATGCTTGCCAGCGCAAGCTGAACAGCTGATGCAACCCCAATGCCGATTGGCCTGGCATGCACGGTTGCAATGCCTGCAGCATGCGTGCAAGCAATGGCATCTATGCGGTCCGACAGGGCCTTGAAGCCACTATACCACAACTTGTTAACATACTGTATTCCAGCTTTGAAAGCAAAACCCACCACTGCAGCACTGTTTGTACTTGGCATAAGCATATGCCAGCCACACCGCTGTGTAGCGGTGACCTCAAACCAGATACAGGCTACCACACGTAACCACCCCACCCGCTGCAGCCATCCATGTACACTCCGCATCCTCCAGGTACCGACAAGTGCAAGGCTTTGACTGCTGTGCGTGTCAGCCGCTGCTCTGATATGCTGCTGCCCATATGTGCAGCACTGTTTTAGTAAAGCTGTATTGGTCTTGAACGCGCAACACATTGCTATCTGTCGTTGTGCAATCAGTAGTCGCCTGGCACTGACCCAGTGCTGTGCCTGCTTCGCTGCTGCTGCTGTCTTTGCCACACCTTGAAGAATCTGCCCTGCATTGCTTCCCTTTCTCTGCTGGCATGCTACACGCCAGCTCACCCTGTGCCTTAGCTGCCAGCTTGAACTCACAGTGAGCGCTTGCATCTCATGGCAGTAGAGATGCTGTGCTTTTTTTCACAGCCGCCGGCCCTGCTGCTGCTGCTGCTGCCACAGGTGCTGCTGCAGATCTGCTATCTGTCGCTGCTGATCTGCCATCTGGCGCTGCTGGGCATGTATGTGGCGATCAGCTTCATGCAAGCGGTGCTCCAGTGACCTGGCATACGTCTTGCAGTCTGCAAGTGGCAGCACAGGCAACACGACATGCTGCTTGTCAGCACTGCTGTCACAAGCTGACTGCAACGCCTGACACTATCAGCAAAGCATCAGACACCAGCGTGCTCACAGCATGCCAGGCAGGCAGCAGCCTGCACTGTGCCCCCCCTCTTACCATACACGTCATGGGGGCTAGCCTAGGTGATCTCCATTTGAGCACCCCTGCTGTTTCCGTGGATTGTGCCAAGTGTGCGCTGCCTGCAAAAACTCATCACTTCCAACTGCTAGTTCCGATGGCACACCTGTGCAAGTATCATTGCCAATGACTGTGCTGATGATCAATGCCCCACCTGCAAGATCCTGCTCACACGCCCTGGCCAGCGCATCCTTCCAGTCAGGGCTGTTCTGCAGCAGCCTGTGCAGCTCACAGTCGTCCCATGCGCTCTTCCCATAGCCCTGCAGTACCAAAAACCAGCACAGGCGTCAAGGTGCCGCACAAGACCACAGAAACGCCAAGATCCTGGGCCAACACGGCCCGTTTCCTGCAGGTGATGCGACTGATTCCGGATATTGCAGCAACCAAGCCCTGGGCACAGTATGAGGAGGTCTGCAGCCACTGTCTAAACAAAGCATGGCAGCCATGCTCTGCAACTTGGTAACATATGACAGATACCCTGTTTAAAAACCCTTTAATTTCAGCGGCCGCAACAGCCACACCACTACAAAGCAGTGCACGCTCTGCAGGATTCATTCAGCTCACCGGGCTCTCAAAGGCGTGCATCTCCGTCTCATGGTAGCCTTTATCGCTGCTGTACCTGGTGCACTGGAAGAGAAAGGTGTTGCGGTGAATCACAAACGTCGCCAGGCGCCTCAGCTGCATCAGGCAGCGCAGACCTCTGAAGTCAAAGCTGCAAGCCAGGTCCCCAACAACAAGAGTAGTACTGCTCTCTTCCATGCCGCCCCATGGGGGAGAGGCTGGTCAGCCCCCACCTTGCTGCAGCCGTGCAGCTGTGTTGAATGCCTTGTACTTGTATGGCGCTGGGTCAATCACTGTGAGCTTCGCTAGGCCCGTCACTGCTGCGACTGCTGCTGCACAGATGTTGTCCATGGTTGGCCCGCCCACTGTCAGCTCTGTGAGGTGCGCCAGGTGTGACAGGCAGCTCAAGCTCTTGCCTTGCTGCACTGCTGCTACCAGATCCAGCTCCTCCAGATTGGGACAGCACTCAATCAGGCTGTACACGTCTGCGGACCCGCTGATCGGCTGGCTGGCTGGCTGGCCGCCCCTGGCCCAACGTGGACAGGCAGGGCCGCGTATCTTGAGCATCTTCAGGTGCGGCAGCTTGCGGCCAGGGGGAAACAGCTGGTTGCCGCATGCATCTGGCAGCCGCATACCGCTGAGCTGCAGGCTGGTGAGCTGGCTGGGTGACGTGAACGCCCCGCACTGCTGCCGCTCAACAGCTGGCGCATCGTAGTCGCGCTGAATGCCGCCAAACTCAAGCTGCAAATGCTTCAGCTGCTGCATTGCAGGCATCGCATCCAGCAGGTGTGACACGTTGGAGTGTGACATGCGCTGCACGTCCAGCTCCAAGTGTGTGAGGCGCGTCATGTGCTTCATCATGGTTGGGTCTAGCTCGGTGATGTCCTGGAGCTGCAGGTGCTGCAGCGCGGTACAGCCTGACAAGCTGGGAGTGTGCGTCCTGCTGAAGCTGTGTGGAAGCTGCACTTCCAGGTGTGTGAGGCTGTTGGGCAGGTTGAGCTGATCTCCTTCGGAACGTGGGTCCCCAGCTTCGTTGTACTGTTGATACAGCCGCAGCTCCTGCAGCTTGGCGAGCTGTCCTACTGCTGCCTTCAACGCCTTGCTCATCTTCCACTGCAGGTGAAGCTTGGTGAGGGTTGTCAGCTGGGGTAGGGCACCAGTCAATGCCACCGTGCTGGCGGTCTCTTCATTTGCTGGTTGCTCGAGGTCTAGCACCTGCAGTGCTGTCAACGCAGTGATGCAGTCGTAGCTGTTCTGCGAGGAGGGTTGAAGCTTGATGCCGTGCAGCTTCAGCGATGTTAGGCTGCAGGACACACACTCCAGGGGGTTGATAGCTGCCTGAGCGCTGCTGCTGCTGCCTGCTGTTGTGCTGCCATATGGTGTGTTGGTGGGCGCGTCGAATTGCAGCATCACGTCCACTTGCGAATGGTGGGGTTTGCTATTGACCAATTCAAGGTTGCGTAGCTGCTTCAGCTGCTGGAGGGGCAGCCTGATGGTGGTAGGACTGGGGTAGTCATTCTTGACATCTGGGAATGTGAGAGCAATGCCCTGCACTGTGCTGCGACCATGCTGCTTTAGCCATTCAGCAGGCCGTACATATCCCTGTGGTTGAAGGGAAGCGTGCAGTGGATGTTCCTGCTGGCTGCTGTAGCTGCTGCGTTCCATGCACGCCCGACAAGTGCACAGCTGTTCAGGCGATGTCTGCAGTCAATGTACTGCAGTATGTTGGACAGCAAGTCCGTTGGCAGCTGCCCCTTCCAGGCCTGCTGCCCGCCGTAGTATCTGTAGCTGTAGTAGCCATCGTCATCTGGGTAAACATCTGGGTAGTCATGACGGCCACCATAGTTGTACTCAGAAAGTTGGGTGCTGGGGTTGCTGAGTTGGCAATGATGTTTGGTGGGGGATTCCTGCAGTCAACATAGCGCATGTCACAGTCAACAACAGCAGCACGAGTTTGTGATGGTCTGTTATGTAATTACATGATGGTCAACTGCACCAGCTTGCAGTGCTGTTGCCGCATGGTGAGAGCACTACGGTGTTCCAAGCGAACAACTCCTGCTGAAGCACGATGCAACGCAATGAGTGGGCCGTGATGGTGGGTGGCTTTGCTGCTGCAGAGCATGCTGTTGGTACCTGACAGCACAGCAATGCTAGCTTCGCACCCACTCACCGCATAGAAATTGTCGTCTCTGATAGACATGATGTCGTGTAGCAAGCGCTGCTTAGCACGATGTTTGACGATGCCTAGCCGTGGTACTATGGTGCTCCTCCCGCTCAACTGATTCACGACATATTGTCGCTCGCTCAGCTGCAACTAAGGACACAATCTGACCTCTCTGCTACTGAAGCGGCTGATTCACATGTGTACACCCTGGAGTATGACAGTTGCACTGTCACAGAATAACAGCTCCTCAAGGACCTTGAGGCAAGAGGCATCCCCGCAGAGTATGCAAGGTGCTTGTTTGCGAGATTGTGGACTCGAAGTGCGTAGTAGCACGTGTTGCTGCATAAAATGCAGCCCGTGCCTGGCTTCTCTGACTGCGAGTCACGCTTGAAGCGCCAAACTTTGAAAGCAACTTGTGTGGTGTGCAAGATCCTGCCCAGGCTCACACGACCACAGCACCCGCACACGACACTGTACGAAAGGCACAGCACGGGTATGACTGATGCTCTGTAGCAAATGTTCTTACATTGCAGAACAGCAATCATTGTGTGTCTGAATCCATGCTTGCCAGCGCAAGCTGGACAGCTGATGCAACCTGATTGGCCTGGTATGCCCGGCCGCAATGCCTGCAGCATACATGCCAGCAATAGCATCCTCACGGTCCAAGGGGGCCCCACAGCCACTACCACAACTTGCCAACATACCATATGCCAGCAAAGCAAACGCGCCACTGCAGCACTCTTTGTCCTTAGCGTTGCATATGCCAGCCGCACCGCTGTACAGCGGTAACATTAAACCAGATACAGGATACCACGGGTCAAACAAACCACATGCTGCAGTCATCCATTCCAGCTACACAGACAAGTGCAAGCCCCTGACTGCTGTGCTTGTCAGCCGCCGCTCCCGCTGTGCTAGTGTCCGCATGTGCAGCACACATCTGTCATGATCTTGAATGCACAACACGAGGGCTTGCATCTCCTGGTGCTGTGCTTGTGCTTCTTTTCACAGCCGCCGGCCCTGCTGCTGTTGATGCCACAGCTGCTGCTGCAGATCTGCCATCTGGCGCTGCTGTGCACCTATGTGGTTATCAGCTTCGTGCAGGCGGTGCTCTAGCGACGTTGCGTATGTCTTGCATTCTGCAAATGGCAGGACAGGCAACATGACATGCTGCTTGTTAGCACTCCTGTCACAAGCTGACTGCAGTGCCTGACACTGTCAGCAAAGCAGCAAACAGCAGCTTGCTCACAGCATGCTGAGCACCCCTGCTGTTTGAGTGGACTGTGCCAAGTGTCCCGTCCTGCACAAGCTTGATCACAACACCACTGCCAGTGCAAATGGCACAGGCTGCGCAAGTATCACTGCCAATGACTGTGCTGAATACCAATGCCTCACCTGCAAGATCCTTCTCACATGCCCTGGCCAGCACATCCTTCCAGTCGGGCCTGCTCTGCAGCAGCCTGTGCAGCTGATGATTGTCCCATGCGCTCTGCCCATTGCCCTGCATGGCCAAGAACCATGAACAGGCGTCAAGGGGCCGCACAGGGAGCAAAGGAGGACAGAGAGGCCAAGATTTTGTTGCCAACACGGCCCGTTTCCTGCAGGAGAGCCGACTGATAGGAATTCCGCAAGCTCTCACTGCAGAACTCAAGTGATGGCCACATTATGAGAAGGCCTTCTGCGACCAATCTGAACAAGGCACGGCAGCCATGCTCTGCAGTTTGAAACACACTGTTGATGGGGTTCCCTGTAAAGGCCTGGCAAGCACATCTGATAGTGATTCCGCTGCCAGCAGTGTTCCATGGCCCTTGCTTTTCAGGGGCTGCAACAGCCACAGCACTATAAAGCAGCTGCAGTGTATGCTCTGCAAGCTTGAATCCGCTCACCGGGCTCTCAAAGACCTGCATGTCTTCCATGTCTTCCTCCAAGTAGTAGTAATCCCTGCCGTACTCGATGCTGAGAAAGGTGTCGCGGCCAACTACAAACGTCCCCAGACGCTTGAGCTGCATCAGGCTGCGCAGGCCTCTGAATTCAAAGGTGCCAGCTATGCTCCCAATCATTGGTACGATGATAGCATTGCTCTCTTCCATGCTGCCCCATGGGGGGAGGCTGGCCAGCCGCCACCTTGCTGCCGCCATGTGGCTGCTTTGTACTTGTATGGTGCTGGTTCAATCACAGTGAGCTTCTTCAGGCCTGTCACTTCTGCTACTGCTGCTGCATTGTCCATGGTTGGCCCGCCGAAACTCCGCCAGGTTAGGACAGCGCTCAATCATGCTATACATGTCTGCAGATCCACCAATCGGCTGGCTGGCAGGGCCGTCCATGTGGCATGTACATGCCGTGCCGCGTATCTTGAGTGTCCTCAAGTGTGGCAGCTTGCGGCCCGGGGGGAACAGCTCCGTGACGCCTGCGTTGGATAGCCGCACACCGCTGAGCTGCAGGCTGGTGAGGTGACTGGATGACGTGAACGCCCTCCATTGCCGCCACCCAGCAACTGGCCCATCAAACGCGTGTTGAACGCCTTCACCGCCAAGCTCAAGCTGCAAATGCTGTAGCTGCTGCATTGCCGGCACCACATCTGGCAGCTGCGGCAGGCTTTGGCTTGGCATGTGCAGCATGAACAGCTGCAAGTGTGTGAGGTGCGTCATGTGCTTCATCATGGTTGGGTCTAGCTCGTTGATGCGCCTGAGCTGCAGGTGCTGCAGCGCGGTAATGCCTGACAAGCTGGGAGTGTAGGTCCTGCAGAAGCTGTGTGAAAGCTCCACCTCTAGGTGTGTTAGGCTGTTGGGAAGGTTGAGCTGGGGCGCGCCATGGTCTTCTAAGAATTGGTAATGCGCGCTCCCATACCCGTGCTGCTTACAGAGCCGCAGCTCCTGCAGCTTGGTGAGCTGCCCTACTGCTGCCTTCAACGCCTTGCTGACCTGCCACTCCAGGTGAAGCTTAGTTAGGGTCGTCAGCTGGGGTAGGGCACCAATCAATGCCAACGTGGTGGCGGTCTCTCCATATGCTGGTTGCTTGAGGTCCAGCAGCTGCAGTGCTGCCAATGCAGTGATGCAGTCGTAGCTGTTCTGCGAGGAGGGTTGAAGCTTGATGCCGTGCAGCTTCAGCGATGTTAGGCTGCAGGAAACACACTGCTGCTGTTTCCTGCTGGTGCGCTGCCATATGGCGTGGTGGTGGATGCGCCACATTGAAGCATCACGTTTACTTGGGACTCGTGCGGTTGGCTGTTGACCACTTCAAGGTTGCGTAGCTGCTTCAGCTGCTGGAGGGGCAGCTTGACTGTGATATCTCTGGTGTACATGTCGAGCTTTGACTTGTGGAATGTGAGAGCAATGCTTTGCACAGTGCTGCCACCATGCTGCTTCAGCCATTCAGCAAGGCTGTAGGTATCTACGTCGTAGGAAAGCGTGCAGTGGATGTCTCTGCTGGCTGCTGTAGCTGCTGCGTTCCAACTGCGCCCAACAAGTGCACAGCTGCTCAGGCGGTGTCTGCAGTCTGCGTATTGCAGGATGTTGGGCAGCAGGTCCGCTGGCAGCTGCCCCTCTGTGGGGTACCTCTGCAGTTCACACAGCACATTTCACAGTTAGTACTCCTGCTCTAGCAGCAACAAGAGTATGTGACATTCACTGTAGACGGAGCTACTGCACCTACTCCTAGCATAGACAAACTTCTGAGTGGTGCATTCTTTTGCCCAACACATTGACTGGTGTGGGGTTACGGCTGTGGTGTAACTGCTGGTCAACTGCTGTTGTGGGTACCCTGCGGGCTCTGTTGACCTGCAGACAGCATAGTAGCAAAGACTGCAAACAGTCTCACCTGGTAAACATTGTACTGGTGGTGCCTGCGCGACATGCTGCGTGGTGACTCGCCCAACCGCGCTCTGCAGCTGTGTTCCTTGTGTGCCGCTCCCGCTCAGGCTCAAGCTTTTTGCGAGTTGCCGGTAGCTCTAGTAGTCATAGCAGTTGTACGCACGAAGGTGTGTGTTGGGTTGATATTGCTGGTCGCTGGGGAATGCCTGCAGTCAACCTACATAGCACATGGTACGGTCAACAGCAGCAGCAGCTCTAGTGTGTTATAGTCTCGTATGTATGAACATGGTGGGCAAACGCACCAGCTTGCAGTGCTGCTGCAGTGCAAGCACCACGATTTCCCTAAGTGAACGACTCCCGCTGATGCACGATGCAACGCAATGACCGGCCCATGCTGATTGCTTTGCTGTTGCAGAGCATGCTACCGTTGGTACCTGTTGACAGCACAGCACTGCTGGCTTCGCACCCACTCACCGCATGAAAATAGTGCCGCGGAACAATCAAGTGAGGTAGCAATCAAGTCGTTCAACCATTTGCAGCTGTGGTACTATGGTGCTGTTCCCGCTCGACTGTTTCACGACAAGGTGGTGCTGCTCACTTCGCTGCAAAAAGGGACACAAACTGCCCTTCCTGCTACTGACAGCGGCTGATGCACATCCTGGAGCTCAACCAACCATCCGGTGGCATCGCTTCCTTCTTACTGTCAGAAGTTGCTCTCTTGATGGTCAACTACACATGTGTATGCAAATGTTCCACGAGTAAACGCCACTGCTTGGCACTCGGGCCTCTGTCAGTGGCCACCGCACCCCCAACTGACTGTACAGGCCCTGTACTACAGGATTCTAGTAAGTAACAGTTGCACTGTCACAGTGTGACACCATGACAGCTCCTCAAGAGACCTTGTGGCAGGGCAGCCTCGAGGACTTTGCAAGGTGCTTGTTTGCGACAGTGCAGACTTCAAGACCGTAACTGCAGCTGCTGCTGCAGCGTTCGACGCAGCCAGGACCTGGGTTCTGCGCACATGATCCTCATCATGGCGTGTTGCGCACATTTGGCGCACCTGATCTCGTGGCACTGTTGGCAATCAAGGTGCATAAGCAGTGTGAACAGCTGTCGATGCAAAGCTAACAGCACATAACAGCAAGAACCACAGGCCAGCCCATGACACGACAACTACGTGGCCGCCACTGCTGAGCTCGACAATTGCGATAGCAAGTTCAGACCGGTTCACATAGCTTTGCACCTCAGGTGTCCCAAGTCAAATGAAGACAACAAAGCGAGCAGATGGCACTGATTACGACAAGACACCTGACTTGCCAAGGCGCATTCAGCACTGACCCCAGGATCCAACCGTTGGTGACCCCACGCATCAGTCACAGTATCACGGAGTCTGCCAAGCAGAAGTAGAAAGTGCGCCGCAAGCTCACAGCCACAGGCATCACACTGCATCAACTGTGCAACGCGCACCCCAGCACGTCCCGACCATCCAAAGCCGCCAAACTGCTTCACTTCATCTGCGTAACTGCTGTTGCAATCGCTGCTGTTGCCACCACTGCCACGGGTGGAGCCAGCCGGCTAACTGCCAGTGCTGCTGCAGAGGGGTTGGCTGGCCGCAGCGAGTGCATCAGCGTGAGCACGGCAGTAAACAGCGCCAGCGCACCCGCCTGGTGTGCTGCACCTAGCGAGACTGGCACGTAGGTCAGCAGGGTGGTGATGCCCAAAGTCACCTGCAGGAAAGCGTGAGCAGGATGAGTGATGTGGCAAACATGACGCAGGGGGCTGCCTACAGCGCAGCTGCGCACATAGTGCACACAGCCGCCACAGCAGCTGCCTGCTTGCGTGCAGGTGGTAGTGGGCATCAAGTGCATGCTAGTGCAGCCACTGTTGCATACAGTGCAACTACAGCAACGGGAAGTAGCTGTGCATGCCCAGACACAGGAGATATGTGCATGGCCAGATACGCAACACAGTAAACACACGACGCCATTGTGATAACAGATTCCAGTCTGACGCAATGTTCCACTTGATACAGCACACAAATTTGAGCAGCTTTTCCTCACCTGTGCTGCTGTGAAGCCCATGGTAACATTCAGCGCAGTGCGTGCCGGTCCAGGCAGCGGCAGCTTCCGCCCTGCAGCCCAAATAGTTGTCACTGCTGCCAGCGTAGACAGCGCCAGCGCTCGATGGTGCAGCTGCACTGCAGCTGTGTTTTCAAACACGTTACGAATGCCAGGCATGCCCCAGTAGTCATCTGGTATCAACTGACCGTTCATCAGCGGGAATGTGTTGAACGCACGCCCTGCATCCATGCCTGCAACAAACGCCCCAGAAATGGCCGTAACTCCAACCAGCAACGACAGCGGCAGGACGCGTGCGCGCAGCGCAGCTGCTGCTGCAGCCTGCTGCTTTGCTGCAGCTGCGATTGCTGCATGTGCTGCCTCTGTTGCCTTCGCTGCAAGCGCACTCAGCACTGGCGCAGGGCGAGCCAGGTCCAGTGTTGTCCAGACAAGTGTGGCGTAGATGGCAAAAGCTGACGTGAGGTGTGCTGCTAGGCGGTAAGGGCTGACACGTGGCACCGCATGCTTGTTCTCTGGCTCCTGCAGCAGCACACGGTACAGTCACGGTGCGGTGGCGGCAGCGGCCAGGTGAAGAGTTGTTACCGTTATGACACAACGGCCGTGGCGTGGTGGCCCCACCTACAGAAGAAGCAGCAGCAGCAGCAGGCTCACTGGGACCCAGTGCTGAAGAGCTGGCAATGGAGAGGTCGCAGCAGGAACTGTCCCAGGTCCCACTGGCACAAGTGCAGCTCCTTCTGCAAGGAGGCCAGATGTCAGTGCTGCAGGCACAACAGATCCATGCAGGGCAGCGACAGCGCAGGGCTGTTGAACGGCAGCAGCAGCGGCACACACGCAGGCAGCAAGCTGCAGCCGCTGCACAGCAGCAGCACCAGCAGGGCAGCGCGCGTTGCTCAACAGCAGCAGGAGGCTGCGCAGCAGCAGCAGCAGCAGCAGCAGCAGCAGCAGGCTCAACAGCAGGCTCAACAGCACGCGCCAGCTCCACCAACTCCTGCACACCCACCAGCATGTACATGTACATGTTTGCATGTATGGTGGTGCCAGTGCCCAACCACTGAAGTGGGGATGCGCAGCACTGTAACATCCACACAAGGTACTATATATGTGTACGCCCTCAAGCGCCCAACAACATACAAACGATCGAGAGCATCAAAAACCTTGCTCACATGTGTGCATGGCCGTGGCATCGCCTCGGGTGTCACGCTAGTAATAATAATAATAATAATAATAATAATAATAATAATAATAATAATAATAATAATAATAATAATAATAATAAGTGTGCTCAGTGAGGTGTTGGGTGGGAGGAAAGCTGAGGGGAAGGATTCTTATGTGCTGTTTGTTGACACCTATAAGGCTTTCCCAACAGTGTGGCTTGATGGGCTCTTTCAAAAGCTGTGGGACAAGGGTGTGCGTGGAAAGATGTTCCGTGTACTCTACAACTTGTATCAGGGTGCACGCCGTGTGGTGTCTCACGAAGGTCATGTCACTGAGAGCTTCACATGTGACCTTGGTTTGCATGAGGGCGATGTTATTTCCCCCACACTGTACCTGTACTTCATTGATGATCTGCTGCATGAGGTGCATGCAAAGCACCCTGGAATCACCCTTATGGGCCCTTGTGACGAACCTGCTGGTCAGGTTGTGGCAGCCATGCAGGCTGATGACTTTGTTGCTGTGTGCGGATCTCTGGCTGAGGTTCAGGCTGTGGCTGCAACAGTTTATGAATACAGTTGTAAGTGGCGGTTCAAGCTGAATAGCTTGAAGTCTGCTGTCATGCATGTCTCACCAGCTAGACAGCCCAGCCAGTTGGCTGATTCTGGCATCGTTTGGAACGGTGTGCCTGTGCCTGTTGTATCAGAGTACTGCTACCTTGGCCTGTGGTTCAACAATGCCTGCAACTGGAATACGCACTTTGAGAAGATGTTGGCAAAAGTGCATCGTGTGAAGGGTGGGCTCATGCCAGTCTGGAAGAGCCGGCTCATCAGCGTGGAAGTAAAGCGTATCATTCTGCTTACATGCGTTCGCCCGATTGTTGAATATGGCAGCGAGGTCTGGTTTCCGTCAACTGCAAGGCAACTGCAACAGATTGACAAAGTGCAGACTGACATCATCAAGTGCTCAATGCGTTGTGGCAAGGAGCGCCCTTGCACTTCACTTGTTCTGGCTGAATGGGGTGTGAAGCCATTGCACATGTGGCTTCATCAGAGGGCGATGGAGTATTACTTTAGGGTTCAGCGTATGCAGAACTGTCGGTTGCCACATCAGGTGTTTTCAGCTGAGTGGAAGCGCCCTAGTGGTGCTGTTGCGGTGACACCTTGGCATAAGTATGTGCAGAGTTTGCTTTGCAAGTATGGTGTGGATGTTGAGGCGGCGGCTGATCGAGCTAATGCGTGCAAGAATCACATCAACCGTCAGGTCAGGAAGCTGCATGCAGACACAATTGTTTGTGAATCACTGCAGCACTCTACTTTGAGCCGTTACATCACGCATGTGCACCCTACACATGCTGATGCCATGCGTTTTAAAAGGGCTAGGCCCTTTTTGTGTTCTGGTGCGCCAACGCGTGGTATTGAGTTGCTGATGCGTGTTCGAATGGGCTGTCTTTGCGTGCATGAGCGTACCAGTCGTTATGGTGGCAGCAGAGCTGATTCTAACACAGCATGTCCTGCTTGTGGTCAGGGTGTTGAGTCTTTGTCACATCTGATGTTTGATTGTCCCGCTACTTCTGCTCAGAGGGATACTATGCTTGATGAAATTCGGTCTGTTTTGCGTGATGTTGCTGGCGGCGCTGAAAAATTGCGCAATGTGTTGTCGTTGACTGACGCATCCACCAAGTTGTTGCGTTTTGTTTCTGATGATATTTGGGGTAGTAGGGGGGTGTGCCGAGTGATATCTAGGAGCATTGCTGAGTATCTTGTCCAAGCTTGGGATGTGCGTAATATTTGCAAACACAATGGAGCAGTGCTCCCTCTTTCTTCCGCTCCTGAGGGGCGCGGGGCCGATGGCGTTGATGCTATGGCTTAATGGGTAACATGATGAATAATAATAATAATAATAATAATAATGCCCTCACCTCAAGTCCGCTGCGCACCATCCACCATCCCACCAGGCCCTGTGCGCCTCCCATCAGGAACAGCAGCCCTAGCCGCCTGCCCAGTGGCCCGTTGATGTGGCCGCGAGCAGCAAAGTAGGTGGCAGGCACAGCGAATGCAACACCCAGGAACCTGAACACACGGCGATTGCAGAAGCAGCAGCAGGTGAGCATATGTATTCTGCGTAGGTGCTGACGTGTTTAAAAACAAGTCCCTACAATCAACCCGGCAACTGCCAGCAGCCAACCACTGTGCGGCTACCTAACGGCATCATAGCACTGTTGTATAACACTGTATGTGTGCGCACCTGCCCCACATGCGGTGAGCCCACTCCATGAAGTAGATGAACTTGAACTCCTCAACGTCCATGTGGCTGTGTGCAAGCCTGAACTCGGGGCTGGCCTGATACTTGGCAAACTCTGCCACCCACTCCTCCTGCGTGATAGGCGGCCGCTCACCTGGAGACAAAGAGCAGCACAGCAGAACACAGTGTCATAAACAGAAAGCAAAATGCATTTGGTGCGTGCCAGCACATGGCAAACACTGCCACCCACTCTTGATACGTGATGGGCGGCCGCTCGCCTGGGAAACAAGAGCAGCACAGAAGACAGTGTCATGAACAGAAACAAAAAGGTATGCACATGGTGCACGGGTAAAACTTGGCAAACTCTGCCAAAGCTTCGCAAACTCTTCCACTCACTTTTACTGCGTGATTGGAAGCCACTCGCTTGGGAAACAAAGCAGCACAGAACACAGTGGCATGAACAGAAATACAGCGTATGCATTTGGTGCACGGGTAATGCTTGGCAAACTCTGCCACCCACTTATCCTGCGTGATAGGCGGCCGCTCGCCTAAGGAAAAAGAGCAGCACAGAAGACAGTGTCATGAACAGAAACAAAAAGTATGCATTTGGTGCACAAGTGGTACTCGGCAAACTCTGCCACCTGCTCCTCCTGCGTGATAGACAACTGCTCGCCTGCAGGCACACTACAAAGGTAGTGAGGCAGGCAGCACCATCAACCACTACACGTCACATCTGTTGGGTTGGTCAGCATACAACACAAACTGCGTGTATTATTGTTGAACTTCTTCTTGCGGCACAGCTGCCTGCATAACCAGCGGCTGTGCATGCAATGCATTCTGGACATTACATCATAGCCCAACATAGGCAGCAGCTCACCCGTGAACTTCCAGTCAGTCATTGACAGTCCAGAGCGTGTGAGCCGCGTGAAGCCGCCTAGAACCACCATGCTGAACACCCAGGCGCTGCAGCCACCCAGCCACCAGGCCAGCGCCTTGCGGGCTGAGTCAGGCAGCCCACGGGACAGCGCAAGGCTGGGAGAGGCGGCCTGGCAGCAGCAGCAGCGGCGGAGCAAAGCGTTGCATGCGTCAGCATATGTGTTTGCAGTATTGAGGGACTGCATGGTGTGTGTGCTGCCTGGGTTCAACACTGCCAGACAGCGTGGCACATCTTCTGCTGATGCAGTCCCTGCGCGGATGCCAATCAAGCAGTCAACACATGCCCGTGAACAACTAGTGAGCACTTCTAGACATGCCAGCTATGAACACCATGTGCGGTTAGGCTCCCTGGCCATGCGTCATGTGTGCCGTGTGCTGCTTATCCAGCACCTCAGCCCACACAGGTGGATGCAATGCTGCAGCAAACAACCAGGCCACTCATCACTGCTGTGCTGCATGGGACCATGCATACTTGTTGTGGCTGTGCTGCTGTCCAGCCCACAACAGCAGCTGCCCCAATTTGTCTCGCTGGCACAACCCCTCTCACCTGGCTAGCTGCAGCACCTGCTGCTGCTACTGTTGCGCCACTTGCCCTTGCTGCAGCTGCTGCATCTGTGGCCACTGTAGACATCAACCTCCGTGCTGCATGGCCGTACCAAGCAGCAGCAGCAGCGCCTCCCTGCCTACTGCAGCTGCTGAGGCCTGCTGCTTGCTGCTTGCCAACCAGCTGCAGTGCCTGCTGCCACTGCATGCAAAAAGTGCATGAAATGTGGTGAGGCCTCAGAAACATCCTCGTTATCCAATAGGTGCACCCGTGGACGTGAACTTACGGCGGGCACTTTGCTGCTGCTCGGCCACAGGTGAGCATGACCCCTGCCTAGGCCACTTGCTACCGCCTGTCCATGACTTGCTGGCACCGCAAAAGCACACTTTAGTCTACAGAATAACCGTAGCGACCGTTGTTGATTGCTCATGCTCTGTGTGCTCAGATCGCGATGCCGGAACAGCAGCTAGATACGGTGACAAGCACCTCTAGGCCGTCAAAAGCATAGTATTAGATACTCTGTAGGTCCTTAGTCAGGTGCTCGAGCGTGCGCACTATGGTATGGATCCCGTTATGCTGTGATACGTGCCCGTTGACTAACCCGTGTCACTCGTGGCTTGCACAGCTGATCCAGCCAGGGAAGACGAAACAACTCGTTCAAGTGTGACTGAAGCTACTAGAGACGTGTTGTGGCCTAAAATGTAGGCATGCACCACTCACTGCACTCAGTGCATGGCAGCATTGCAGTGCCTGTTGGCAGCTCGCATGCAAGCTGACCACTTGCCCTCAGTGACCATCACCCACTAACTTGACTGTTTGGTTTGCAGGTTCGCATGGTTCAAAGTGATCACGTCAGCAGAGCAGGGGCAACATGCATGTCTGGCGCCAGCACTACATCGTACTGGCGCAGCAGCTGGCTGACCATGAAATGAAGCATGCTTGCTGCTTCACTCAGAAATAACGTTCAAGTTTATTTATTAATCATGGCGAGTTCGTGCAACGAATTCGTGAACAGTACCAGGGCCTGATCCCCCCTGGCCTGGCCAGGCAGGACAGTACCAGACACAACCTGAACCAGCACACATCAGGCTTGTCATACTGACCTGCCTATGTCAGCAAGGTAGCTGAAATGGACGTGTTTCATTTGTCGATGTGCCTTTTGTTCTGTCGCCTGACTGTCACATACACCTGCTGCTGAACCTCGGTCCCTGCTCAACGGTGGATGCTGCAATTTCGTGCAGGAATGACCACCTTGCTTGTTTAAGTGTGATCAACGAGTTGGAACGGCCATTGCAAGTCTCAAAGGTGCCTGCCGCACCCATCGAACCTCGACTCACTGCCACAGCAGGCAACCAAACACACGTAGCAGAGCAGGAGCGTGCATGGCAACGCAGCTAGGCCCCAACGGGGCCAGCAGATGTGCAGCTGGCTCCAGGTACAGCCCTGGTCGATGATCTTCTGTGCAGGTCTGCTTCCCAAGGCACAGCCTCACACGCAGCTGCATTCGACTTGCAGGCGTGCAGTTAGAGTACAAGCTAGCGGTGTAGGAGCTTACGTAGGCGTCAAGTCAGCAGGTGAGCTGCAGTAGGGTGATGGAGACCCTGTTGCTGCCGTTGATACTGCTGCTGCTGTTCAGCTGGCATCGCTCACACTACTGTGCTGCATGCTGCATGATTTCCTTGTGCTGTTCAGGACAGTTGCAGCAGGTTGCAAAGCAGAAACCCGAGGGCTTCTGGCAGACAGCAAGCAAGCAGATCAATGTCCGCAGGTGAGCATGCAACCAGCACTGCTGCTGGCGCAAGCACGCGCAATGGCAGCAGCAGCAGCGAGAGCAGACCTTTTCCATCAGCAACCAGCAACGGCGTCAATGCTTGGACGCATGTGCTGATGAACTTTGCAGCTGTGCTTGCCCTGTGGTTGCAAGCAGGCACAGCACGGAGCAGCACTGCCACGTTCCATGCAGTGCCACCTGGCTATGTGCTGGGCTAGCTTGCATACGCACCATGTGTTGGCAGCGCAGCAATACCGCCAGACTTGACAGC
Organism: Tetradesmus lagerheimii; assembly: GCA_902809745.2. Classification (NCBI taxonomy): domain Eukaryota; kingdom Viridiplantae; phylum Chlorophyta; class Chlorophyceae; order Sphaeropleales; family Scenedesmaceae; genus Tetradesmus; species Tetradesmus lagerheimii. The sequence continues at coordinate 112,052 of CADDIJ020001620.1, read as the reverse complement.
GTCAGAAGTTGCCACTAAAGTTGCTGCATTCGTGCTGCATCGGGCGTGTAGCCCTGCAGTCGGTTGACTGCTCCGTCACCACTGCTCCTTGCTGCGACCATGTTAGCACAGCAGCAGCAGCAGGGGCAGCACCCACGCAACAACATACCCAGAATAAACAGCATCTATGAGTGGCAGCAAAGTACCGCAGCAGCAGTGCGAACAGGCCAACCACCCACACATACTCTCTTTATTCCAGCCAAGTACTGCAGGGCAATGCATGCGGCAGCCGCCAGCCATTACAGCATTTTACACTCACAGCAAGTTGCTGTTCCTGCATTTGCTGGTGATTTTGTCCTGCAGCCGAGGCAGCAGCGGTCCGCGGCGACGTGCTGTGACGATGATGCCTGTGAGCACGCCCAAGGTGCTAGTGCGGCCCGTGGGCCAGCGGCAGTACGAGTGGGTGGACCTCTGGGAGTCATACGTGAGTGGATCACTTGGGCTACATTGATACGTTGGGTTGTAGGCAGCCGTTGGTTGCTCATGTGCAGCGATTGGGAGGCGGAACACAGAAAACGTCCTGGTCTGCAGGCCTACAGCAGCAGGCAGCAGAGTGCTGCATTGGTGTGTGACTGCACTGCTGGGACTAGGGCCAGCGGCAGTACAAGTGGGTGGACCTCTGGGAGTCATACGTGAGTGGCCTTGCAGCATGGTTATATTGGACATCTGTGGCGTTAGACTGGCTGGAGCTGGGCAGTAGCAGCAGCAGTCGGTGTATGCATGGAACGGCCAGCATAGGGTTGGCAGCAGAACCTCTGGGAAGCAGTGCTTAGCACGTGTCTGCGCCAGAATCGCATGCAACAGCAGCAGCAGCATATTGGCAGCGTAAGGATGCTGTTCTATGGATGTGCTGTGATTTGGGACCGCGCAACTGTCACGGCAGCATGAGCATGCAGCGTAACAGTATGCATGAGTGGCCCTCTTATTGCTTCGACAGGCGCATGCTCCAGCAGCAACCAGAATACATGCTTGAACAGTACCCTGTACAGCAGATGCACAGGTCGGCTTTGTGCGGTTGCAAATGCTGGCCGTCGCTGCTACACAGTGAGGGAGAGGTGCCGCTGACGTGAGCAAGCATACAAACACACCTACTCCGCCTCACTCGGTCCTCCCTCCTTTTGCCTACCATATTCATTTCGTCACGTCACCCCTCTTGCCTGCCATAATCATTGCAGACCATGAACAAGGTGGTGTTCATCCGCGAGGCGATCAGTGAGGACGTGGCCAACAACATGATCGCGCTCACACTCTACCTGGACAGCCTGGACAAGAAGCGCATCTACTACTGGCTCAACTGCCCGGGAGGAGATGTGAGTTTGCTCGTTGCGTGTAGTTACTTGGTTACTGTTCCCGTAATCATTGGCGCTCTTGCATGTGCTGTGCTTGATACAGCCTCAACTACAGGTCGCTTCGATGTCAGAGCCTCAGGCACATGCTGCCTGTCAAAGTCTCCTCTGTTCTTCCTGCAGGCGACCCCCTGTGTTGTTGGCATTATGCAGTTTGTGTCCAAAACAATAGCCACAGGGCTTCAGTTGCGTCTCTGACCTGCATTGCCTTCTATCTGCTGTTCGCTTCTGCAGGTCACCCCCACGCTGGCGCTGTACGACACGATGCAGTACGTGCGCAGCCCCACAGCCACGGTGTGCTACGGCATGTGCCTAGGCATGGGAGGCTTCCTGCTGACTGCAGGAGGAGAGAAGGTGAGCAGATGTGGCAGGGGGTGGCAGCAGTACAGCAGCATGAGCAGCATCATGAGTGTGAGCTAGTGTCAGCACGTGCATGAGTATGCCATGCCATTGCCCATGGGAGGCTTTCTGCTGACTGCAGGAGGAGAGAAGGTAAGCTGATGTGGTAGGGTTTGCTTGCCTGCAAGCATGCTGACAGTTTACATCTTGATGTACTGCACGCATACGTCTGTGTTCCATACGGCAGGGCTACCGCTACTGCATGCCCATGCTAGCTCCATCCTGATGCACCGCCCTGCTCACATTGCATGCCTGCAAGCATGCTGACAGTCTAACCACAGTTGCACGCTTGCGGTTATTGGATTGTTTGCAACAGGGCTACCGCTACTCCATGCCCCACTCCATCCTGATGATGCACCACCCCAGCGGTGCCAGCAGGGGCCAGGCCAGCGAGATGCACATTGAGAGCAGGGAGCTGGTGCGCGTGAGGGACTACCTCTCGCTCGTCATCAGCGACAGCACGGGGCAGCCGTACGACAGGGTGAGCTGGCTTCACAGTTGTTTGGGTGTGTTCTGAGTTGCTTGTTGGTTGCCTGAAGAGCAGGGAGCTTGTGCGTGTGAGGGACTACCTCTCGCTCGTCATCAGCGACAGCACGGGACAGCCGTACGACAGGGTGAGCTGGGTTTCCTTGGTTTTGCCGGGTTGAGAGTCTGGTTTGTTAGATGAGGCGTGGTTGTAAGCAGGGAGCTGGTGCGCGTGAGGGACTACCTGTGGCTCGTCATCAGTGACAGCACGGGGCAGCTGTACGACAGGGTGAGCTGAGTGTGTGTTACTTTCACTGGGATCAGGGTTTGGTTGGTGGGTGCGAGTATTGTAAGCAGGGAACTGGTGTGTGCCACAGACGACTTGTTGCTGGTCATCCGCGTTAGTATATGGCAGCCGTACGACAGGGTGAGCTGGGTTCTGTTGGTTGTGCTGGGTTGAGGGTCTGGTTTATGAGATGAGGCGTGGTTGTCAGCAGGGAGCTGGGGCGCGTGAGGGACTACCTGTCACTGGTCATCAGCGACAGCACGGGGCAGCCATATGACAGGGTGAGCTGGCTTCACAGTTGTTTGGGTGTGTTCTGAGTTGCTTGTTGGTTGCCTGAAGAGCAGGGAGCTCGTGCGCGTGACGGACTACCTGTCACTCGTCATCAGCGACAGCACCGGGCAGCCGTACGACAGGGTGAGCTGAGTGTGTATGACTTTCACTGGGTCCAGGGTTTGATTGGTGGGTGTAAGCAGGGAACTGGTGTGTGTCACGGGCGACTTTTTTGCTGGTCATCAGCGACAGTATGGGTCAACCGTACAACAGGGTGCGGGCTACAGATTGCTTGCAACACACAGGTTCATGTTTGTAACTCTGTTTTTGCTGCCTCTGCCGCCTGTTGCAGGTCATCCGCGAGCTGTCGCGCAACAAGTGGATGAACCCCAAGGGTTTTATTAGTTAATACTTCGTAACCGTCATTTGCCCTCCTTTGCTGCCTCTGCTGCCTGTTGCAACAGGTCATCCGTGAGCTGTCGCGCAACAATTTGATGAACCCCAAGGAGACCATGTGATCATGCACATTGTAATTGTCATCCGCTTCCACTGCTTCTTGTTGTAACAGGTCATCCGTGAGCTGTCGCGCAACAAGTGGATGAACCCCAAGGAGGCCATGTGATCATGCACATTGTAACTGTCATTTGCTTTCTCTGCTTTTGTTGCAGGTCATCCGTGAGCTGTCGCGCAACAAGTGGATGAACCCCAAGGAGGCCATCGAGTACGGCATGATCGACAAGGTGCTCACCACGCCCATGCCCAAGCCGCCCAGCATTGGCCCCAAGTTCAGGTTCGACAGGGAGGCAGGCAGCGGCGACGCAATGCAGTCACGCGACGTCATCTAGACAGGCTATTGAACCCAGGCCGTCAGCTGCAGAACTGTTGCAGCAGCAGGATGGTGGCATGTAGGGCTGTGTACAGTTACATACTTATGTTGAGGAGAGGCCGCCTGCTGAAGCATTGCCAGCTGCGGGTTGGCGCTTGTGTAGTGACGCTTGTTGGCTGGTTGTCGCTGCCGTCAATGCTGTCATGTCTGGTTTTTCAGCACAGCTCTTCTTCCCTGACAGCCCAAGGTCTGCTTCAAATGTGGTTTTATGTGGCGCCTGTTGTCCTGTATGCAGTACATTGTCTTGTCGCAGTGCCATACATGGCGTTGATCTTCATATGAAGGTCATGCAAGTATATTTTCATGGTGCCATGCATCCCTTACTTACAGATTGACATGAGTGCGGGCAGTGCGGTGACTAGCTGGCCATGGTAACGGGCTGCTATGATGATGATGTAATCTACCTGTTCAAGCCGTTTGTATATCATCGGTGCCAGCTAGGCGCGAACAACGAGGTGACAGTGATTACCTTCGGACAGGCAGCTGTTGGGAAGCGCGCTAGTCTGGGTGTCATATGACACTACTCAACTTGAGCAGCAGGCTGCTGCTGCTACCAGCCTGCCTCCCCGCGTAATATGGTCAGCAGCCGCCTGTCAGGTTGTGAATTTTCAGCACGTTGCCTGAAGTTCACAAAAATGCTGCCCGATCGGAAATGGCTGTCGATATGTCCCACTAGTGGGCAAGTGGCCTTCTAGTGGGCTTCCCCATGGTTGTGAGTTGTGACATGGCAAAAGGGTTTCTCATCAGTGACAACAGCACAATGTCATTATGTATGCTGATTCTGCATAATCGAGAGTCACGGACAGCGGGGCAGCACAAGAAAGACGTACTTGAGAGGCACCAGGCACACGTGAGGTGCCTTCGACAACTAAACTTAAACAAGGCATCAACATCGACTTGTAAAAGTCCATACGTTGGCTTGATACGCTCTGATCAGCACCTGCTGCAGTGCTGCGGGCGTCATTGGCAGGTGTGTAGATGGCACGAAGCCAGGGTATCGGTGGCACCCAGCACTGCTCAGCTGTCTGCAGTGCTCGCTTGCACATGTGCATTGATGAAGACCAACGCTGAATGTGTGTGTGGAGGGAATTGCATTTCATTGTTGCACTGGTCACCAGGGTCCTGGCCAGGACCAGCCTGGCTTGTTCTGAACAGTCGCTGGTGGCCTTGAACGTGGACTGCACACCTTCGCAGCGCTGAAGACCAGCCTCCAGATTGTTAAATGTGTATGGCATACCCTTTTTGCTGGAATGCTGTTCTTGTGCTCCTGTGCCCCTTGCGCCTGAAAGTACTCAACTTGACTAGTAGTCATGGCAACAGTACTTTTGCTGTTGTTACTTCTGGCTGCTATACACAACGCAGGGACCGTGTCTGATCAGACCTACCGCGTCCGGACAGCTTGATTTTGCAGGGAAAGCTCAAGAGCTGCGTAGCTTGGGATCAGGTGGATCCCAGGCGCTTGCATGCTGCACTGCTGGTGAGGCTGGTTTGCTGTGTTGCAGATCCAGCGCGACAGCCTAGTTTCTGTTTGATATTCCAGTGCTGCATGGCGTGGGCAGCTATAGCGCAGGCATCCGTCGCAGGCATGCCAGTAAGTCGCATGCAGGCATGCCAGTAAGTGCTGTGCCTTGACTTCACACCGGCAGCAGCAGCAGCAGCAGCAGGAGCCACCTGAGAAGCTCGGCAGTGTTACATCCTGTAGGTGCAGGCTTTGTGCATGGCAAGAGTGCGCAGTGCAGCACTGCGACGCCAGCACACATGTCATGCAACTTACTGGTCTCCCAGTAACATCAGGCTGGCAGGTGGCAACATGTGCACCAATGCGCGAGCCATGTTGCATCAGGCATGCATCAGCACCGCCCACATGCTTACAATGCCGCTGATGCTGTGACATGATACCCCCGCATGCAGACGTTGCTCTTATCCTTCAGCAGCATCCTTTCAACAGCTCACTGCCATGCTGTGTATTTTGCAGGTCATGGGCACGCGTGTGATTTTGGTGGCAGCGTTGCTGTATGCCGCTGCTGCTGCAGCAGCAACAGCTGCTCTTCTGGATGTTGCAGCAGCCAGCAATAGCACAGTAACAGGGCTCTCAGCTACCAGCCCTCCAGCAAGTTGCATCCTGAAGATGCTTGGTGACAGCGCCGGCCGTCCAAGCATTAACTTCACTTGTTCTGGGCCAGCAGTCAAGGCCACCATAACTGACAAATTCATAAATTCGCCACCACTTCTCCACGGTGTCTTTCCGGGCTCAGAGCGCTGCACGATTCCCCGCTGCATCATCACCTTGTGCAGCAATGCAACACCAGTTGTGTTTGAGCAGGGCAGCGAGCTGCGTTTCGTCAGATCAGATGCATCACTTCTATGCATCGCTGGCAGTGCAATAGTCAACCTCACAGGCATGTTTGTGGCAGACAACGAAGTTACGCCAAATCTCCGTGGTGCAGTGCGTGTGTTTGGGCGCAGCATGGTCAACATTGAAGGCTGTCATTTCCAGAACAACAACTGCAGCGCCCTGCGTGTCCAGAACAACCCCTCATTGGCCATATCTGGGACAATGTTTGAGGGAGGCCGCGTACAGATGGAGGCCACCACAGCCGTCTGCCCTAACGGGGGTGGAGCCATATCAGCGTGCGCCGAACGATCCATACCGCCAAATCATCCCATCACCATCACCAACAGCACGTTTGTCAACAATACGGTTGAAGGCTTTGGCAGCGGTGGTGGTGCCATCTACACGGAATGGCATATGGTCTGGCAGTCTCTGAATCTAACAAACAACACTGTGAATGGAAGCATGGCAGGCGGCGGCGCAGTTTGGGTGCACAGAAGCACCAACCTCACTGCTAATCACACTAACTTCACAGGAAACTATGTTTTGGGGGATGCGAGTGAAGGGGGAGCAATATATGCTCTTCCAAACAGCAGCATCAATTTGCGCGGCGGTGTACTGCAGAACAACATGGCGCTTGGCAGCCGCTCAAGAGGTGAGCAGGACTCAGCATCACGTGGCAAGGACTGCATACGTGGTCATCGGTTGATCATTGGGTCGTGTCAAAACACCAAACTTGACAGTGTCTGGTGCTGCTGTCTTTCATGAAGTCCGACTCCCAGAGTCGGGGTTTGCGATTGGACATGCAGCTTATGTTAGCTTCTGGTGGATTCTTAGCAGGTACAGCCAAATAGAGCACAACGCTGGTTAGCAAAAGGGTTTGCGACATGCTGCTCAGCTTCAGGCTGTCTGCAAATGACTTCTGTAGGTGGAGCTGTATCTACAGTTGCTAATCTCAATGATTTCGACAACGTCACACTTCATGACAACCATGTACTAGGACCATTTGGGCAAGGAGGTGCAGTGTTCATGAATGACATTGGGGTGCTTCATTGCGATCAATGCAGTTTCTACAGTAACACAGCTGAATTTGGAGGAGCAGTTGCCGCACTTGATGCTCAGATTAACATGACAAACTCAAGTTTCACCAGCAATTTTGCCACACAGTACGATGGAGGGGCGATATATGCAGTCTCCACAAACATAACAAAAATGAGCTTGTTTGGCTGCAACCTCACCAGCAACAGGTGAGTTGGCAGCACCACAGCCTGTTTACTGAACAGTATGAGACCGCTTAGTGGCCAGTCATGGACCCTCATGCAACGGGTGCAACATCTACAGCAGCAACTGCATGTCCAGTGTTTGGCATGCACTTATCTCTCCCTGCGCATGTTGTATCAGCACAGAATCCACAGTGCTGGCTTGCCGGACTGCTGCATACGGCACTTAACGGCTGCTGCAGGATTGCCTGCATTGTTCAGCTGCTCTGTGTTCAGGCAACGTGTGCGCGCTTGCACATGCGGATCTGACACGTGTCTGGGCACAAAGTATTGCAAGGAATGTCCCTCAACGATGCACACTAGTCAGTACTGCCAGTCCTTGAGGAATGCAATGCTCAGCAGCTGCAAGTTGCGTCTTGCACACAGCAATTGCTGTGTATTTGCAGGATGCAGCACAAGCTTGATGCTATATGCAGCACAATCCGAGCCAGTTCCTGAAAACACCATGCAATGTGCTGCAGGGCTATGTTTGACGGTGGTGCTGTGTTTGCTCGCAAAGCAGTACAAGACGAGCCAGCGGCTGCAGAAGTATACAGTGAAATGTACGTGCCAGATGACAGTTTGGTGCTCAAGGTGGCTCTGTCAGGGTCACATCTTAGCAGAAACACAGCCATGCGCGGCAGTGGTGGAGCTGTGAATGTGGATGGTGCACACTTGATGCTTGGTGAAGTAGTCGAGTTCTGGCACAACGATGCTGCTGTTGATGGTGGGGCCCTTGCCGTGTATGCACTTGTCAGCAATCAGACGCGAGCAGATGCTAATCTTCATGTGGCGCCTGGCTGCCTCAACACCTGGGGTTCAGGCATTGCTGCGCTCAACATCAGTCAGCAGGGAGTTGTGTTTAATGGCAATAAAGCTCGCAGGGCAGGAGGGGCTGGGTTCATTGGAAAGTATGTTCACTGCAACACAGGCACTGTTCTGTCACAGAATAGAGCTGCAGCAGGCTTCAACAAAGCCGGATCCAGCAATGTGTTTCAAATGCATGGTTTGTGTGACGCTGGACATGAATGGCTGGCCACAGTTGGCGCCTGTGTAAGGTGCAAGCATGGAGCATATAAGATGCACGCAGACGTGAACGAAAGTACAGGTTGCACCACCTGCTCAGCTTCAGCTGGCTATTTGTGTTTTGGAGGGGACACAGTGCTGCCTCTCCCTCACTATTGGGTGCATGACTACAGATTAGCAGCCCAAAATTCATTCGCTGCTGCCAGCATACATACAGCGACTCTGACTGCATACTGGTGTCCTGGCCATGCTGCATGTCCTGGCTGTTCTTTCAGCTGCAGTGCCGGCTACCAAGGCCGGCTGTGTTCTGAATGTGCAGCTGGTTACAGCAGCCCCACACCGTTCAAGTGCACGGCGTGCGGATACACAGCTTGGCGCAATTTGGCGATCAGCAGTTTGGCGACTGTTGTCATTGTGTATGTGCTGTGGATTGTCGCTTGGTGTACATGTAGTTCTGACGAAGGCTTCTTCAGCTGGGGTGATGTTTTGAAGCAAGTGTTGTGGTTTTGTCAGGGTCTGGTGATCATAGGGCGATCTAGTGACTTCGCTTGGGCATGGTTTGCGCGCAACTTCTGGACCTACTTGGCGGTAGCGTTTGCGCAGGGTGAGCTCGGATCTGTTCCCGCCATTCAGTGCTTGTGGGGTGCAGCCCTGACTGCAAGGCTGCCCTGGGGCCTGTGGCGAGGCCTGCTGTCAGCTATACTTCCTGTCATATGGGTCGCTCTTCTGATATTCGTACATGTAACCTTTGTTGGCATGCTGTCATTGTGTGGTTTCAGGGCAAAACACGTACATTGGGCGGATGCAAAGGGATATTGTGGCGTTTGCAGGTATCCCTTCACCTTAGTAGGTGTGGCACTAGGCCTTGACTTGAGCTTTCCAGAATGGTGGGCAGAGTTAAAGCACCGCTTCCGTCTGCTTGCCTACGTAGTGTTGGGGTTCTTCTATCCAGTGTTGTTGCGCATCAGCCTCAGTTCCTTCTTTTGCATCAGGGTGGAAGGCACAGAATACTGGTCGGTTGACATGTCAATGACATGTTGGGATGGACAGCACCTGCCCTGGATGATATGTGTTGGGGTTTTTGTTGGACTTGTGCTGGTGATTGTGGTGCCCATTTTCTACAACTTCACCTGGCTTGCAAGGAAAGCAGACAATGCTCAGCAGTCAGATGCCCGAGCAAACCTGCAAGACCCAAGCCAGCTGCCTGCATCACTTAGTTTCGGGGTGACACCTGGTACCAGGACAGGAGTGGACCGGGTGAGGCAGTACTTGTACGGTGCATACAGGGAGGGGTGCAAGGTTTGGGAAGGGTTGCTGCAGATACGGCTTGTTTGGCTGGTGCTGATAAGTGTGGCGTCTCCCAGTATGGGGCCGTACTACACGCTGTTGGCGTATGGTGCGGTGCTGGCTGCATTGATGATGTTGCATGACTTGCAGAAGCCATACAAAGATCTAGGCCTTCAGCAGCTGCAGACACTGGCGTATTGTGTGCTCCTTGTCAATGTAGGGCTGGGCATTATTGTTGTGACAGCAACTGGTAGGCCAGGCCCAAGGCCAGCAAATGCTGTGCAATCGGAGCCAACTGTCACAACAAACAGGCTGCTGCACTGCCCTTATCAGCAAGGGGGAGATCCCAATCTCAGCACCACAGTTGTTGCTGCCAGCGTTCTCATGGTTGTTTTCAACACAGTGTTTGGCATTGTGGCGTGCCTGACAATGTTTTCACTGTGCACCCGTGAACTTCGCGGAAAACAAAAAAATGACCAGCTGCTGCAGCGGGCAACAGTTGGTGCCCCATTCTGGGTCCTTGGTCTAGGGTTAGACAAATCCAGTAGGTTTGGCATCCCTGTTATACATGCCGGGTATTGGACCACAGCTGGCAAAGCTGAGTTGCCAGTGCCGCTGAATGCTGAGGCTGCCAATTCCCACTGGGTGATTACTGCTTTTATCTGCTTCTGTGGTTGGGTGAGCAACATCTTGTGTACATCGCTGTGGCTGTGGCCAGCTGAGGCATCCTTGGGGCATGTCTCATCTTCACAAGATCCTGCGGCTGAGGCATCCTTGGGGCATGTCTCGTCTTCACAAGATCCTGCGGCTGAGGCATCCTTGGGGCATGTCTCGTCTTCACAAGATGATCTTCGAGAAGCAGCTGATGCAGATGTGCAGATTGAGCAAGCAGCTGATTTTGTTTGCAAAGCAGGTGTTCCTGGCGCTGATGGTGCCAGCAGCAGCAGCAGCCGCCGGCAGCGGCAGTGCAGCGGCCATGCAGCGGCGCATGTGCCACATCAAGCTGATCTGCAGCAGGAGGTGGACCAGACCAGAGCTGATAGCAACTCCCAGCACCATCAGGCGCTGTGACCACCCACGCATATGTTGTTGGCAGCCTGGAGGCCATGCTTTCATCAGCTGCCAAGGTGCCATGGTGCCAGTGCACTGGCAAGTGGCATTGCCAGGGTGGCACGTAGGTGTCTGGAGTAACACGTCAGGATCTGTCGAAATCTGTTCTTTGACTTCTTGGTGCTCATTATGTTTAAGTTTCAGTGTTATGCTGGGCAGCAAGGTTCCATGATCTGGGAAGCACTGGGTTTCATATTGCTGAAGCGATCTGCAGTTGATTCTGTTGTTCTGCCAGCGTGCAGCCACCCTCTGGCAGGATGCATCGTTGAGGCCATTGAAGCGCTGTAAGGCACACATGTGATGTTACTCTTGCCACTTGGGCCACCAGCTGTGATAACGATGTCGTGTTGGAGTGAGCGTGTCATGCATGACATACACATGTAGCGTAGAAGAATATTGGCTATTCATAAATGCAAAGCATAGTCTGGTGTTGGAGTTCAGAGCCTCTGACGCAGGGGTTGGTTGAAAGGTCTTCAGGTGTTGGAAGGCGTCGTGCTATGGTGGTGCTGTGCTGACTTCGCCTCGCAGTTTGGCATGCTAGTATAGCTAGGGTTGTTACTGACAGTGTTTGAATCTGGACAAAGATGGATGATCTACAGTTTCCTGCACGACTTCCACACCTGTAATTTGCTCTTTCCTATTGTCTCACAACTAAGCTTCTGTCGACAAATAGCCCCAGCTTGCGTGGAGCAGCACGAAACTTCGTCACACATCTATGAGGCAGGATTGCGCTGATCAAAACAGTCACAAAAGAACATGACTGCTACAAAAGCCAGTGTAGATGAGGATGGTGGTGGCGCCTTGTTGGCAGTAAAGCTGTCGCGACTCACCGCTCGCTTGGACGAGCTGCAAGAACAAAATGGAGCGCTGATCGCAGACAAAGAGAGCCTAGCAGCACAAGTAGCAGCCATGCAGCAGGTGGGTCTTGCAGTAAGCAGCATGCACTGCAGGAAGAGCTACAAGACAGCAGCTGCAGAAGACGCCCTCCAATGTTGCTGCAAGTGCTGTAGCCTAAACTGCGTGCTTGTGCGGACGTGTCTGGCAACGCTCACCTGGTTATATGCTGCCTTTGCTTTCGCCTGTGCTGCCGCTGCTGTGGTCAGTCCTGCAATGATGGCATGTCGCAGCTCAGTCAAGCCAAGCTGCACCACAGGCAGCAGCTCACAGGGATGCAGGATGACATGCAGCAGCTCAAGAACCAGGTAGGCTCAGCCATGCCCGTAATGGTATCAGCCACCCTCAGCGTGGTAGTAGCTGCACCACGCTGAGGCAGCGGCAAACAGCAGCATGGTGCTGGGGACAATCATTAGCAGCGCATGCCATTGCAGCACAGGCAGTGCTGCACAATCTGTGTGCTCCCCACAACAGCACCAGCACCGTAGCACCAGCATAGCAGCACCAGCACAGCAGCGCCAGCACGAAGTACGTCAAGCTGCCACTCTGCCTCTGTCGTTTTTATTCCAGGGGTGCCGCAATCATGCAACGCATGTAAACCGGCCTTGCAGGAAAGCCCTGCCTGCGCTAACCCTGCATGCCTGCTTGCCTACTGCTGCAACATACCTCCCATACTCTTACCTATCTGCATGCGTGTCTTCTATGTGCCGGACTGCAGCTGGCTGACGCGTGTGCAACAGCTGACGAGTCACGGCACCTGGTGGAGGCGTCAAGGGCTGAGGTGCATGCACTGCTGACGTGTAGGGAGGGCAGCAGCCAGGCACTGCGGGCACAGGTGCGCTGCAGGTGCCTCATATCATACTATGATCTATTGAATGTACGGCTTGTGTGTCATCAACCCCATGCAGGGTGCAGGCTGGCGAAAATCATGCAACTCACCGGTTTTGCATAGCAGCTTGCTCTTTGTAGCTGTCCTGCAAGATTCAGTGGAATCCCAGCTGCAGTGCTGCTGTCCTGCAAGCGCCATGGTTACTGCACGTGATGCAGTCACGTCTTACATGCGTTCCTGACTGCTTGCTACCCTGATTGTGGCATGCAAGCTAGCAACACCAGGCAACTTTCACAACATGCTATCTACTATGTCAAATCAATGAGTAAACTGCTGCGCTTGCCCAAAGAAGCTCGCAAAGTGATTGCAGAGAATGCCAGCTGTCTTCGAGGCCTTGCAGGATAGGTGCAGCTGAGCAATCCGTTATTGTATTGAAATTTGGGTAAGCGCGGCGGTTGACTGGCAACAGGCTCTTCACATGAGCAAACTCCGCCTATTCCGCTGTCTCAATCACACAGGTGGCACAGCTGCAGGCGCAGCTGTCCAGCAAGGCGTCAGAGGCAGCAGGCATCCTCTGCAATCACATTGCAGGCTGCTGTTGGCAGAGCATAATCAAAACCTCCGCCTGTTTCACCAACTTTCAAACGCAGGTGGCACAGCTGCAAGCGCAGCTGTCCTGCAAGGCCTCAGAGGCAGCAAGCCTCACCCGCAAGTTGGCTGCAGTGCTCGACACACAAATGGAAACATGCATCCTTCTCCTACTTTTCCTTCTACTCACATCTGTTTCACCAGCTCCTGGCACAGCTGTCCTGCTCCCCTGACAGCTGAGCTGGCAAGCTCAGCTTGCACGGGGCCCGTGTTGTGTGTGACATGCGCTCACAGGTTATGCACCTGCCCGTGCCTATCACCGTGCAGGTGGCACAGATGCAAGCACAGCTGCCCAGCAAGGCCTCAGCCGCAGCAGGCATCCTGTGCAGTCACATCTATGAGCTTTCGTTCAATCCTCCGCCTCTTCCTCCTCCATGCAGGTGGCACAGCTTCAGTCACAGCTGTCCTGCAAGGCCTCAGAGGCAGCAGGCCTCACCAGCAATCACTGTGCGGGCTTCTTTTGGCACAGCATCATCAAAACCTCCGCCTGTTTCACTTTCTCTTCCACGCAGGTGGCACAGCTGCAAGCGCAGCTGTCCTGCAAGGCCTCCGAGGCAGCAGGCCTCACCCGCAAGCTGGCTGCAGTGGACCCCCTCACAGATGCACTTGAGGCAGAGCTGCGGGCGCTGCAGCAGGGCTTAACAAAAGTGACGGCTAGGGTTCAGGGCCAGGAGGCAGGGCTCAAGGGGCATGAGAAGCGACTGCTGGAGATGGTGCAGGTGCGCTGCTGCTGCAGTGTGGTGTTACGGACGTGGCTTGCTGCGCTTTCAAAGTTGTGTGTACTGTTGCTCTCCATGCTGGGATGTGCTGCGCTGCTGCTGGTGCGAGCTGCGCTGAGATGGCGCAGGTGCGCTGCTGCTGCAGTGTGGCGAAACCTGCTGCGCTCTGCTGTGTAAATTGTTGGGCTCCGTACTCAAATGTGCTGGGCTATGTGCGAGCCCCTTGCTGTGGTTCTTCCTGCTGCACAGGTGAAATAGCTCTTGCTGCAGATGTTCAAACAATCAACAGGCTGTATGAGGCAGAGAACGCACAGAGCCACACTGCTGTGTTGCGCGTTACACGCTGGTTGCAGCGATAGCCCCGCTGCTGTTGTGCTTTGCTATCCTCTGGCTGTGACTGTCACACCGGCCGGCGCGGTTAGTAACCGTGGCACTGCTGCTACGCCCTACAGGCTGTTGAGAAGCAAGCAGAGCCGCTGGGAATGAACGCAGCGCATGTGCCATCGTGACACCTGTGACTTGCTGCGTATGCTGTTGCTGCTGCTGTTGTTGCTGCTGCATCATGCAGGCTGGAGAGAAGCTAGCAGAGCAGTTGGAATCGAAGAGCGCAGCACTGCAGGCTGCACAGCAGCAGCTGCAGGAGCTGCAGGCAGGCAGAGCAGCACATGATGAGTCACAGCGCTCTGCACAGCAGCAGCTGCACGAGCAGCTCACAGCAGCGCAGCAGCAGCTGCAAGAAAGCGAGGCAGGCAAAGTGGGCATTGAGAAAGTGCTAAAACAGCAGCTAGAAGACAAGCAGGCAACAGTAGATGAGCTGTCAGCTAGGCTGCAGGAAATGAAGGGTGAACTTCAGGCAGAAAAGGAGGCAGGAGCAGCGCAGATCCTGCAGCTCACAGGGCAGCTGGCAGCAGCAGACGCAGCTGCAGCAGGTGCACTTGCCAGCATGCAGCAGCAGCGCAACTCTGCGGTCATGGCAGCAGTGGTGATGCAGCGGGCACATGCAGCACTGCGAAGCAAGGCAGCTGTAGCTGTGTCTGCTGCACGTGCAGCTGCAGTAACTGGAAAGAACACAGCTGATGATCTGGCAAGTGAGGTGGCTGCTGCCAAGCAAGCAGTGGCATCTGCAGAAGCAAAGGTCGCTGCAGCAGAGGCTAGTGCAGCTGCAGCAGAGTCACAGGCAGCGGCAGCTGAGGCAAGGGTGGTTGCAGCAGAGGCTAGGGCAGCAGCAGCAGTTGAGGCTGCTGCTGCAGCTGCAGCAGCAGTGCCTGCTGCATGTGCAGCAGCAGCAGCATTCAAGCCAGACCCTGGAGCTGCAGCAGCAGGAGTAGCTACTGCTGCTCTGCCACCTCAGCAGCAACAGGGGACAAAAGCCCATCCCATGCATGCATCCAACCCCATCAAAAGTACCCAGCAGCACATCAACAGCAGCAGCAGCAGCACAGACGCTGCAGTACCACCAGCAGCATCTGCCATGACGACACACACGCCAGCAGCAGCAGCAGCTGACGCAGCACCTTGCAGGAATGCAGCAGCGTGCAGCAGGCCACTTGAAGGCAGCAGCAGCAGGAGCGCAGGCGAACCTCAGGGGGGTAACAGCAGCAGCGGCAGTGGAAAGGTTGGAGGGGCACTGCTTGCAGGCAGTAAGCGTGAGTGCCCAGACGATGCTGGTGATGATGCATCCCAGCAGGACCAGCACGCAGCCACAGGTCGAAAGAGGTCCGGAGCAGCAGCTGTGGCACCAGCAGCAGTAGGAGTAGGCGCAGCAGCAGCAGCAGCGGACATGCAGCAGGGGCAACAGCCATGGCTGCAGCAGGCTCACAGCCACTCAGTGCATCAGCAGCAGCAGCAGTATGTGCCTTCAGCTGCTGCTCCTGCTTCACCTTTAGGGCAGCAGCAGCAGCGCCAGCCGTACAGTCAGCCAGGTGCAGCAGTGTCAGCACTGAGTGCGCTGCAGAAGCAGCAGCAGCAGCACCCGCAGCACCAGCAAGCACACCCGCAGAACACATACCACAACAGCAGCAGCACTGGATGGCAGCAGGGGCACAACCACCTGCCAGCAGCAGTGGCTGCAGCGCATGGGCCAGCAGCAGCTGCCAACCAAATCTTCAGAGGTGCAGCCAGCTTCAGAAGTGACAGCAGCAACAACAACAACCAGCCGCCGCAGCAGCAGCAGCCAGGTGGCTGGGTGCCGAGTGCAGGTGCAGCTGTGCCTGCCAGGTTCATGCCAGCTCGCCAGGCCCTGCAAAAGCAGCAGCCACAGCAGCAACAGCAGCAGCAGCAGCAGCAGCCAGCGATGAGTGCTGCAGCGCCTGCCAGCATGTTTGCTGGTAGCAGCCTTGCAGGCAAGCTAGCGCATGGCACAAAGTCGGGTGGCGCTGCCGCAGCAGGAGCTGGCACACAGCGCCCCAGCAGCAGCTTGACATCTGTTGGTGCTGCTACTAGTAGTCAACCTGGCCACAGTGCAGCAGCAGCAGCAGTTGGCGGTGCCGTTAACATGGGGAACAAAAACACACAGTCGCCGCCAAGGCCACCACCAGTGGCAGTGACAAGTAGCCAAGCTGCTGCAGCAGATGCAGGTCAGGCAGTGAGGGGCGGTGGCAGCAGCAGCAGCAGCACGGGTGGGGCATTGACATCAGGCACAGCTGCAGCTGCTGCGGTGCCTGCTATCACCATCGCTGCAAGCGCAGCTGCAGCAGCAGACGTCACTGTGAAAGGCGCGCTTGACTGCGCAGGTGCAGCAATGCCTGACAACACAGCAGCAGCAGCAGCAGCAGCAGCAGCAGCCAAAACAGACATCACCTCAGCAGCAGCACGGCCAGCTACCAAACATGTGCAACGAGCTGAGCAAGCAGAGTCCAATGTTGCGGGCGCTGCTTTGGTGCAGCAGCAGCAGCAGCAGCAGGCAGCTGCACGGCAGGCGCCAGCACAGCCAGGAACAGCAATGGGCCTGCTGTTCTCTGCGCTGGCTGACAGTGACGGTGATGAGTCAGAGTGAGCTGTATAGCAGTGCAGCTGCAGAATCCAAGTGCCACTGGTGTGTTACTACAGGGCTAGAGATCGACGATTTGCAGAGCACATGATAAGTAATCAGCGTAGGGGACCTTGTGATGATCTCGACCAGGAGCATTTGATGCAGCACCGTTGCTGATGTGGCAGGACGAACACCTTGGTGATGGTTACAAAGTTGCAGTGAGCAGGCTTCCATGTTTCAACTTGATGAATACACCTTTGAAGCTGGAATATTGGTCGTGTCCGCGCATGCACCGCTCAGATCCAGGTCCGCGCCATGCAAGTGGTCGCACAATTCACACGTGATGCCACCAACGGCAGGTTGAATCACGCATGCAGCGCCGAAAAGGAATTGGCTTCATAATAGTGTTTTGAAAACCACTCGATGCTCATCCCGGGCCGGTCAGACACTACAACACATGGCACTGGTGTGCTTTGCGGCCATTACCCTGACAAGAGGCTATCCTCAAGCACTGTAGGACGACACTTGCTATTAATGCGCTCTGTCAGGCCGAGTGTGACATGACTGGGTAGGTAGCTGCGGACCAGTGTCGTGGTGTTGGACCTGGGTAGGAGCACTGGTCACCTTCTCACTGCTCCTGATTTCTGTCACTCCAGCGTCCACAGGTCGTGCAATCAATAAGCGTGCCTTTCAAGATGAGTCACAACTATATCACAGCTAAATCCCACTGAAGTGAGGGGTTTAGCTGGCTGGTCGTAGAAGTCTCACCGTCACTGCTGCTTATAATCCAGAGTGTGACACCTTCCGCTCGCGTGAGAAGCAGGTCCAAGCTGCCGATGAAACCAAATTGCCAATTAATCTCATCTATGCGATCTATTTTGCACGTGTACAGCTAGTATGAGCTCCTCCTAAAGCAACTCACCCATCAAACCTGCTCGATCATGCAGAGAGTTGCGAGTTAAAGCCTTATCGGGATGCATCGGCTACATCTATTGGTGTGGGTGCTGCTGGCCGCGGCGACAGTGGTCGCTGCGGACTGTGCAGCGCAGCAGAAACGCCCGATTTGCAACCAGGCCCCCCGGCAGGTTGCACCGATGTGCGTTCAAGTTCAGCAGCAACAGTGTGGATGTCCTGGCCGCATGCCAGCAGCGCCTGCACCCCAGTCACCAGGTTGCCCCGCCGTGCCGGCAGGGCATGCTATGGCGAACCAAGAGATCCAAGTGACCATCACGCATGACGGTCGCCAAATCCAGGCTGTCCGTGCTCAGCAGCAGCCAGCAAAGCTGCCCAGCAGCTGGCCACCCCAGACACAGCAACAAGCTGCTGCTGCTGCTGATCCGCATCCGTCATCATGGGCAGATATTAGGGTGGTTATGGGCATGCTAGCTCTTGTAGCAGCACTGCTGTTGTACTTAATCGCATCACGCATCAACCGCTTGTATAAGCGCCAGTTACTGAAAAAGCTGCGGCAAGTGCCCGGCTATGCAGCAGCGTGCGACAGCAGCCAGCAAACAGATCTACTCAGCTTGATCGATGAGCGGACTGCATCATCCGTGTTCCAGTGCTTCTTTGTCGCTGGCGCAGCTTCTGTTGGCTTCATGTGGCCTGAATGGGATTGGATGGTGCTGCTTGTTGTCATCCTGCAGCGCGTGTTACTGCGGTTGCTAGGGTTTACAATAGCAGTAGTGGCTGTGCTGGGGTGTGTATTAGCAGAGAGCTTGTGGAAGCTTGTGGCCAGCAAATCTGGTGTACTGGTGTGGTGCCTACGGGGCCTGAAATGGGTGAGCACTTGGGTGAAGCATGGTGATGTGGCGGTGCTGGTGACTGCAGATTCGCTGGATTGCACGGCGTGTCCTGAGCTTGACGACGGGTACAGACTGCACAGCAGTGACAGTGCCAGCAGCAGCTGCAGCAGCAGCAGCACCGGCGGCGGCAGCTGCAGTGGCGGAAGTGCCAGCAGCACTCGCACCAGGCAGCACCGCAGCCGCAAGCAGAAGGCAAACAAGAGCAGCAGCAGCAGCTTGCTGTCACAGCAGCAAGGGAGCAAGCAGAGCCCTTCACACGCGCAAGAGCCTGCTTCAGCAACTGCAGCTAGCAGCACTGATGTAGCAGCTGTCCCTCTCAAGGCCATCTCAGCAGCAGCAGCAGCTCAACGCAACGCAGATCACAAACAGCAGCGGTCAGCAAAGCCTGCTGCTGCTGCTGCTGCTACACCCAGCAAAGTGGCATCCACCCAGACAGCTAGTCACATGCTGCAGCACCCAACTTCGCCTGTGTCGCCCACTGCAGTGGATGCGAGGCGCCGCACCAACAGCAATGCAGGCAACAGTAACGGCAGCCAGGACCAGCTAGTCCTACCTTGCAGTGGAATCAAGAACAGCAGCGGTGCCAAAAGCAGGAAGGAGAAGGGATCTGCAGGTGGGCTGGGTGTAGCAGCAGGATCACAAGGTGCAGCACAGAGCATGTCACGAGTTGTAACAGCAGGCAGCACATCAACTGGATTGGGCAAGGGCTGTTCGAACTTGCAGTAATTGTTTAGACAGCAGCGGTCAGCGTCAGCCGCGTGCCTGGCTGACACAATGCATGGTGTTACATATGGTGTACACTTTGCGCTGGCAATGTTGAACGCGTGCTTGGGTGTTCTCTGCCAAGCAACATATGGTGTCTGCTGTCTCTTTACACCATGTCATTATGCCTTTGCAGGTGGTGATGCTGTGAAGCTGCCTTCAGCCAGCCCAGGCAACACTGCCAGCACCACCACCAGCAGCACCCTCAACACAAGCAGGAAGGCAACACCAAAGCCAGCAGCATCGCCAGCAGCTGGCAGTGCTGCCAGCACTACCAGCAAACCTGGTGTCAACATACTGGCATCACCAACAGCATCACCATCCCCAGCAGCAGCAGCAGGGCCTGCAACGCCGCCTGCAGCTAAGCCCTGCAAGCCGCACCGCATTAACAGCCAAGCTTCCAGCAGTGACCTGCCATCTCCAACATCACCCATGACACCCGGCACACCTGGCGTTCAACTGCGGTCACCCTTTGTGGGCCAAGATTCCTGCCACACGCCGGCAGCTGCCAGCACGACAGCAGGTAGCGCGATTGCACCTGCAGCAGTGCTGCTTCCTGCAACGTCTTGTAAGGGAGTGGTGCATGCTAAGGCACCAGCAGCAGCAACAGCACGAGAGGTGCCAGCAGTACCAAAGAAGGCTGCACTGCCCCTGCCAAGCTACATGGCAGCAGCAGCAGCTGCTGCAGCAGCAGAGTGCGGGCTCACCCAACAGAGATTTGATGCATCGCATGCATCTGCAACAACCGCAAATGCATCGAGCTGGCAAGCAGCTGCAGCAGCGCCTGCTGCAGCAGCAGCTGCACCTCCATCGTATCCAGTGCATGTGTCACCACAGCAGCAGCAGCAGCAGCACTCACAAGAGTTTTTCAGGTCTTGGGGCTCAGCTGTTGAGATAGACACACCCACAGCAGGGCCTGTTGCCACACCAGCAGCCGCTACCGCATCTGCATCTGCCGCAGCAGCAGCAGCAGCAGCCGAGGCAGAGGCAGCAGTGACAGCTCAAACAGAGGCAGCAGCATCCCAAGCAGCGGCAGCAGCAGCAGCACGATTGCAAGTGTTCAGGGCTGCCAGTAGCAACGCTGCTGCTTACTCGCTGTTCAGTGAGTCGGCCTCACCACTGCAAGCGGCACTGGCAGCAGCAGCAGCATCTGCAAGCTCAGATATGCAGTCTACGCTGCCGCCGCAGCACTTGCGTCCAATAGGGCCGCCCGCAGCTGCTGTAGCTACCAGCCGTACCGCACCTCAGTTGAGCGCGAGTGCTGCTATCGCTGCCATTAAGCACAGCAGCAGCAGCGGTGGCATCAGCAGCAGCGGCAGCATGCAGGCTGGTGGCTTGAGTGCTGGCTTTGAGGTGTTACAGTGGCCAGGCATGTTTGCAGCACCCCCAGTCGCAGCAGCAGTTGCAGCAGCAGCACCAACTGTGTATGTGAATGCTCAGCCTGGGCTTGCTGGCTCTGGAGGTTTCCTGCAGCACTCCACGTTGCAGACTGCACCAGTAACAAGCGGGCCAGCTGTGGTGCTACAGCCAGCGGTTATGTTGCACCCAATGCTGCTGTCCAGCGCTTGCCACCACCAGCAGCAGCAGCAGCAGCAGTTGGTGGTGCTACAGCAGCAGCTGAGCGAGGCGCAGTTGAGCTACAGCGCTGGTGTTGCGCTGCTGCCTGGTGATCTGTTTGATGATGTGACAGCTTGAGAGCTAACTTTAGCTACTGTTGCGCGAGCTTTGAGTTTTGGGCTTGAGAAATGGATGGCGTTTGGGCAGTGCGTGCTGCTGGCGCGTTGACATGGTTGGATGCGCGTTCAATGGAGGAGGGGTCTGAGTGTTGTGGGAATGAGGTGTAGCAGTGAAGATGAAGAGGTGGCAGTTTAGTGCGTGTATCACATTGGCTGCCGTGTTGCACATGGTTATGAAGATGGTCTCCAGCAGACGCCATCAGAGCAGCATGCAGTTTTGAGCACACCTGGATGCCGTGCATTGCACATGGGCACAACCGGTGTTTTGCGAGTCTGGGAATATGAGACTGTTCGGCTACTCTGTTGACCAAGTTTGACCAGCTCAGCAGATCCTGCTTGATGATGTTGACCAGGTTCGACCAACGGAGCATGGTGTTTCCACAGGCTTTGACCATATTTGACCAGCAAAGAGAAGCCGCCTGCTGCATGTTTGCCGGGTTTGACTAGCACAGGAGAGTTTGCCTCTTCATGTTGACTACTTTGACCAGCTGTTTTGACCATGGTCAAACACGTGGTCAAAAGAGGAAGTCAGCAGATAGAGCATTGATGACGTCCTCGCGACAGGAAGTGGGTGTCATTTTTAGATAGCTGCGGGTGTGATTGAAAGGAGGGGGAGCATCAGGGCGTGATCCGACATGAAATGATTTTTGTTGAGCTGGTGCAAAGGATTGTCTCTGATCACAGCATACTGCCTGTGTCGTGCATAACAATGCACCCACAGTGCTGCTGTGCAGGTTTTTGTATGACTGCTCGATGTGTGTCCGTGCATGCATGCGTGTGATAGTCTGTCTTTGGCTGTGAATATGCCAGCAGTTGCGCAAGTGTTGCCAACGGCATTCAGCAGCTACTTATGCAGATGATTGATTTAAAATGCACATGTACATCATAGTTGCTAGCTTGTCTTCTGTGTTGCATGTTGGTCCTCAGGGTCAGGTTTATCAGTCCGACTTTGCGTAGCTGTACACATGTGTGGGGCCTGGAATGCAGAGCATTGTACGTGCACTGACAGGTTGTACCAGCAGCGTTCTGTGCTGTGTATGCCGCAGACTTTGTGCAGCTGCAGCAGCCGCATGGTGCGCAGATACACATGCACACGAATCTGGGCCACCTGCATACTATGACTGCTGCAGTGATGACAGTTTGTCAGGACTTAGCGACAACAGCGGCCTGCCGCCAATGCATGCACGTTAATTGGCTGGATGGTTCACCTATCAGCTCTGGACAGTTTCCTGTTGTAGTAAAGGTTTGCTGGTTTGCCTTGGTGGAATTGGCAGGCAGGGTGCAAGGCAGCAGGTTTTTGTTCGGATCAGGATCTGAATGCCACTCGTGAGGCATTCTGATGTACATCAGCCCGTGACTGTTTCCTGCGACAGCTTCGAATGCGCAGTGCATGAGACTTCAGGATTAGCGATTGCTGTCGCAGCATGTGATTGTTCAGAACTGGACAGGCGATTGGGTGGCTCTGACTGCTGGCTGCGAGTGCACAGATTGGAGCGGGGCGCACAGCAGCAGCTGACACCCGGCACTAGTTGAACAGACGCTGCGCAGTGGCAGGTCTGCAGGTCTCGGCTTGAGGGACGATTGCGACTTGCTGCACAGAGGGTTCTGTCATATCTTGTGTCTGGGCGCGTGTCTGGGCACGTGATGAGAAGTTTCAGGGATCCTGCAGATGAGCTTGCTACCGGCTGTCTGCCCAGGCTTTGGTGTGCAACTGCCCGCCTAGTGCAGTCGCAATGGTTGAAGCAGGCTGAAGGTGTTTTTTGGTTCGCTCAACTCAGTGTGATCAGTCAACGGCGTCTAGACATCTTGCTGGTTTGCTCGTTTCGTGCCACTGCGTGTGAGCTGTGTCATGCAATATGCCAGGTTCTGGTATACTTTGGCAAAAGTAACGCTGCTGCTTAGTTGATAACGGTCAGGGGTGGTACACTGCGTCGGTTGTGACTAGCCTAGCGGATCACTGCTAAGTAACATGCATAGTTTGACTCTTGCATTGACTGTGTTACTGTCGCTGGCATGAGCGCTTGCTACTGATCAGGTATTGGATTGATCTACATTTTATAGTAGGGGGCCTAATACAATGCTAAGTAGCTAATGCACTGGTAGCGGGTTCTAGGGACTCTAAAATGTGTGCAGTGTAGCTGGGGTTGATAAATCACAAAATTTAGACGTATGCGACCATGTGGATTGTTGGAATTATGCCCTGCAAGTGTAAGACTTTGTTCGGCTTCAGGTGCCATCATTAGCAGTGGGATGTGCTTTGGAAAATAGCAAGAAGAAGAGGGATTATTAGCAGGCTTTGCAGAAGCACTGATTGTCTTGCGGCTCTTGTCACATGTCTCCCTGGCTGTTGAGCATTCACACATGCATAGAAACTGGCGGCTACCTGCTATCTGAGGGTCTGGAATGAGACTCAAACCCATTTTCAAAGCTCCAATTTGTTTGACCATCGTACCTGGTTTGTCATGCATGTCAATGACAAATCCCAGCAGCTGCCCTGGCGTTACTTTGCTTAGCCAGCATCTGCTGCTATAGAGCGTGCTTGTCCACTAGCCACCCTTTCAATGACACCATGTCATGATGGCACACTGTACCAGGCGATGGCTTACACGTATGCTGCTCCTGCATTGTTTGCATGCTGTGTTCGTTTGTGTGATAATCTCGGTGGCAGCAACTGCCGCAACTCCCTGCCTTGTGACGTAACGTCAGCTATAACCAGGGTGCTACTGTCGGGTCTTGACATACACAAGTGCACGTTTGTTGTTTGGTTGCCTTATGAGCAGCCTACTGGCAGTGTTGTGTGGAGGCAAGGGCACCTTTAGGCGCTTACTACATGGCTGCCTGCTTGCTTTACATGCTGGGTGCCGTCGTTTTCCACACAGTTGCGAAGCGTGTTTGTGAAGGGGTTGTGAAGCGGTTATATATGTGGAGCATTGTGGGTGGTGGGTCGTGGGTTCCTGTCTGTTTGGCATGCTTTCACTTCACAGTGCTGTGTGATTCAGTCTGGCGGATGTCAGATGCTCTTGAGTTGAGTTGCTAGCCATGGGTTTATGTACACTGTACGGCACGGTGCCAGGAACAACCGATCAGTTGACCTTCAAGGTGGCTTGAGTGCCGTTGCTGTTTCTCAAATACCAAATGCACGTGTTGCGAAACAGCAGTGCTCAGCTTCTATGCGATGTGCTACATGAAGACGCGCTGGTGGTTGGATGCCTGTTGAGCTTGCTGGCGGCGCTTTGGAGACAAGCAGTTGCTGCACATTGCTGCACATTCAATATGCGAAGTTCGCAATATGTCCTACACATGTCAAGCAATTCAATTGCAGTGCAACCCAAGATCAGTATCGCACCCTGTGACTGTTACTTTGTAACATATGTTGGACAATATCGGCGCACACATCTCTCAGAATCCCTGCTGGCAGTGCTACTGTAGCGGGACCACATGATTGCGGGGACTAGTGGCAGCATTGGTCTTGATGAGCTGCCAGGCTGCGCAGTGCACGGCATGCATGGTAACTTACTGCTGACTGCCACTGACTCTCAGTAACACTGTTACATCGGATGTAAAGAATGTAGCGGTACTTGAAGGCGCATGAACGCAAGTAAAGCAGATAAACTTCCCCCTTGTGCACACGTCGCTGGTGACACTGCTCATGCAAAATCTATAGGCTCATGCACACACAACTGTCCGCACCACTGGTAAGCGTGGATGTTGATGATGAATCCGGATGCACAAACATCGGATGTTTGACACCAGCAGTCAACGTCACGGTGCCTCAGGCACCAGAAACTGCCTCATGCTGGCAGCCAAGCGCAGCATAAAGATGCACACACAATTACAGTATCAGGAAATTGACAGGTACGCGCCAACTTTGATTGAATCCAGCTAAAGCGCTGCAACTGTGAAAACTTTGTAGCACTCTAGCAGGAAAAGACCTGCAGTCACTGCTGGGTGTCGGACACCTAACTGTAAAGAATGTAGCGGTACTTGAAGGCGCATGAACGCAAGTAAAGCAGATAAACTCCCCCCCCCCCTTTGCACACGTCGCTGGTGACACTGCTCATGCAAAATCTACTGTGGCATGCTTTCAAAGCAGGACTAAGGTGCTCATCGCAACTGCAAGCATCAAACACGAGCCTTCCCTCGGCCCCAACCCTGGCTCGGGCCATAAATGGACATTCGAATCAATCACACGGCACCCACCCCAACACTTCTCCCCTTCTGCCCAAAACCCATTCAACTATGGAACGGTTTCAGGGCCTGATCACCAGTCGCCATGCGTATGTTTGCGCGGGCCCTAGGCCTGTGCCGCTACGGCAGCACACCCACTGCAGTGCCTTGACTCAAGCATGCTGAGCATGCTGTACAATGCCTTGCTAGTCATTCGTCAGGCCTGCACCGGAACTACACTACACTGCAGGTGCAACTTGGGTGCAGAAACCTGGCCAGCAGCACCAGCAGCGCTACAACAAGCCACGTGGCATGCTGCATGTGTAACACACAAAACAGAAGCAGCCGCCACACGCAGGCTGCATTGCGGCGCTCACAAGCAGCAGCTTGGAAAGCTGCCAGCTGTGCAGCTCGCAAAAGGTGCTGTTCTGGCGACCAGCCTGCTGATCACTGATCTGCTGAGTCAGCAACAACTCACACTCGACGAAAAAAATGCACCTGCAGCCATGCTCACTAAGCAAGCGCGTACATCCATGCTCACTAAGCAGGCCGGCAACCAGCTGCGTTCAATGATATATCACCCTGCTGAAGCATACAGTCACTGCCATACGGAGTATAGCGCTGCTTTTGCTGCAAAAGGTATGGCACATTCTGTTCACTGAGCGCCCTTGAAGCAGCAACCACCATCCACTGGACAGGCCCTGTCACTGATGAGCACATGCCACTCATGGCAGGCGACCAATAAAAACTATGACTTAGTTAGTTAGTTAGTTAGTTAGTTACACAGCCTATAGTGTTGGTATCCTTGTCATACAAATTAGTGTTCATGAATAGAGAAATTATATTTGACTTTTCACATGCACAGCAGTTTACATGCACAGCAGTTCACACTCACAGCAGTACAAGAGCACAGAAACAGCAGTGCTGTGCAGTTCGCTTTGATCACCAGCACACAGATCACATGCGCCATTCCCACCCTTCGTTTGCAGTTCTGATAGTAGCGTAGGCTTCATTCAAAGCACACGGTGATCACCAGATGCAATGCTACAGCAGAACCATCTCTGCACCTCACCCCTTACGCAGCGCCCCGGCAGCAATCACTGCAGTACCATGAGCATCCGCAATGCCCGTTGCCAATCACGGCACCATGATCTGCCAGGATCAAACTTGAAGCTCCTGTTCAAAGGTAGTCAAGCCTGCACACAGCAGTGCTGTGTCATTGCCCTTCATCACAGTCATCATTATGATGATAATCATCACCAAGCCCAGATGTCGGCATCAGCTGAAAAAGCACCACTGAACAAGATGACCAGAGCAGACACCAGCACATGTCAAGGGGTAGGGGGTGTGGAGCCAACAACGGCCTGCCCATCCTCGTTTCCTAAATTACGCGGGAACCCGCGCCTCTGTACTCAGGTGCACAGCAACGGAAACGCTGCGACCTTGTGTAGCCACTCACTACTCACTCACACAAGTCAAACAAGCCTGACCCATGCCTGCCACGTTTTGTGGCGCATGCAGCATTCACATAGGCAACAGCTGGGTAAGCATATCCATCGAACTAAGATCACCAGAGCCATAACTGGACACCAGCACAAGTCGTGCAAGTCAACCGAATATCTAATAACAGCCCACAGATGCACGCGCAAGGAACAGGACAACAGATCAGCAAAAGGCAGCAGCCCATAGCACTACAGCAGCTATGCAATCCACAATCAAGATGCACACTGATGATCAGGATGCACACAGAAATTGAATCGCAGTAAGAGTACGATAGGAACCTTGCCAAGCAGTGGTTGGTGTACGTATTTGTAACACGTCATATTATGAATACAGCCGCTTGTGCTGCAGCGAATGTGCTAGCTACGCCAACACACTTGAAGGCAGGCTGCTTTTCCTGCCCAACATCACCTCCCAAAAGTACCATAACAAGGGCAGCTGTCCATAACCACATGCCACACCGTGCAGATGCAGGCTGTCATATACATGCACAGCATTAGAAGACATGCCACAGCACAGTGTAGAGAATTCAAAGTGGTGTAACAGTGACACCATCAACAAGTGACGGTTGTGTACTTGCACATCGCTCGACAAACTAGCGCGCTAGCAGGTGGCTGCACAGCAGACGCCACAGTACACACCACAGCGAGCTCCAAAAGCAGGTCCAAAGCCGCTGCTGCAGCAGATGGTGCAGCAGCTTTCACAGTTGCCATGGCAGCAGCAGCGCGGACCTGGGTGCTTGGGATTGTCTTTGTGGCAGATGGGCCAGACAATGAACATGCACAGCCATGTTACGAACACCATGCCAATTGGCAGCAGATGCATCCACAGGAGTGGTACAAGAGTGTACGTAGCTACGCATACTGCGGTCAGGGCCTGCAATGTGAGCAGGACATGTGGCCATCGTCGGGCAGCAGAAGGCAGCGGCTTGTAGAACAACAGCAGCACTATGGCAACCAGCAGCAGCGCATGAACTACTGCAGTCGCTGCGTTGGTTTTAAGCACACGCACAACAACGCCATCATCAAAAGCCATGTCCTGTGTGAATCTCATACCTAAGAAAACACTCCATGCACGGTCCAGCCCCGGAACCACCTGGCTAAAGCGCACGGGGTCCACAAACATGTCAGTAACTGACCCCGTGACTATTGCGAAAACGGCAACAGCAGCATGTGGCGTCAAGGAGACTGGCTCCAAGCAGAGCAAAAGCCCAATAACAGCAAAGTATGCATGCCCCATGCGTTTGGTGAAGCAAGAACAAGCAATGCCATCAACAACGCTGCCCTTAGCCGCATTGGAGCGTGCCATGCTGTTCTCTGGGGCATGTGCTGCTGCCCAATGCTCATGTTGCGCAGCAGGCAACTGCCCAATTCTGTTATCTACTTCTAATATGAAACCTAGAGCGAATGAGTTGATGACAACCTGGATGCTGCTAGCTGTTTCTGGTTTGATTGAAAGCATGCTTGCAGTCAACAACACCAGAAGAGCTGTGATAAGCTGTAGGACCGGCGCAGATAGCATGATTATGTTGAATAGCCAGTGCACTGAGCGCAAGTGTGCAGTGCACTGCTGCGCAGTTTGTGGCACGGTACCATTGGCAGCAAAAAAGTGTGGCAGCAAACCTGTAACAATTGCAGCTGTGTGGGACAGTGCTGCTGCACGCCGCACTTCATCATGCACAAATATTGCGATTGCCATCAGAGCTAAAAGATTTACAACCAGGTCAGGAATGTTGGGCTTCAACCAGACATACTCTGCTGCTACGATGCACTCTGCATTGGACCCTACTTCGACATCGGGAACATGCAGAATGGTGGTGCAGATGCCAAGCCCATGGGCTTGGCCAAGTTTTCTGGATTCTGCTGGACATCCATCGATCCCCAAAATTTCTTAGAGTCCCATTTGAAACGGCACATACTGCCACTGACTATCCACGTGGCATTCACCAGCTGCTTGGTAGGCGGTTGCAGACGTTCCGGCCCAGTGTTGGTAGGGTCGTCCAGCCATATGCAGCCACTGTTGCGGTCCCGTGGCTGCATATGGTAGTTCTCCACACTGGGAAACAGCAGGCCACGTCCATACGCCGCCAGTGCAGCAGGCACATCCTTCATGGTCTCGTTGCAGCCAGCTGGCATCCTATCACTCATGGACATGTTGTACATGTAATATTCCTCATAGTCCAGTTTGTGAAGCAAGCACGGTTTTACTTGTTCCCAGGTCGGCAGCTTTTTTGAGCCCTTCGCTTGTCCCAGCCCTGGGCATTCCATGCTCCCCAAAGGACCGTCACTTGGGTCATTTGGTGTTTTGGCCATGCACCTGCACACCCTCCTTGCATAGATGTGCTGTTGGCCGTGGAGATGTTCTGTTCACTCAGTGCATTCTGCATGAAGCACAGCTGCCCCTGCAGCTGCCCAACCTGCGTCCACAGCTTCTCTGATTCCTTTGACAACTTGTCTGGCCCTGGGATGACCACCACATACCACAGCAGGCATAGCATCCCCAGCTGAAGCATCACTGTAAACGCCAGGCCCAGCAAAGTGTGTGCAAGCCGCACTCCCCTGACACCGCCCATGATGGTCTTCACTGTCGGCGCATACACGTCGTCTGACATCTTTTCTGTCAGCCACTGAACATCTACGCTGCTGTAGGTGCTGCCTGATGCATCACTGTCTGTGCGCATGCTTGGCTCCAGGAAGCTCTTGCCAGCAGC
Source organism: Tetradesmus lagerheimii (assembly GCA_902809745.2). Taxonomy (NCBI): domain Eukaryota; kingdom Viridiplantae; phylum Chlorophyta; class Chlorophyceae; order Sphaeropleales; family Scenedesmaceae; genus Tetradesmus; species Tetradesmus lagerheimii. The sequence goes on along the minus strand of CADDIJ020001620.1, from coordinate 82,606 downwards.
AGCAGCAGCAGCAGCAGCAGCCTGATCGCCACGCTGCATCCTCTCAAGCTGCGGCGGCACACTTGTCAAGTCATCCATATCTGGCCGACAGAGCACACACAAAGTGCACAGATGGCTGCTGAAGTTAGAGTCTGGTGAGGGGCCTGCAGCAAGTTGGAACTGCAGCAGCGGGCAGGGAGGATTCATGAGCAGCAGCAACAGCAACAAGCCTTCCAACAGCGCTCGTAGTTCGCGCGCATGCGCTGTTTCACCAAATTTTGCAGCTTAATGAACTTAGCAAGAGTGTCAACTGCGTCTGCTGGGTGCCAGGGCATGTTCGAGTCAGTACCTTGGTCTGACGGCGGACGGCTAGATAACAGCTGGCTTCTAAGACAAGAACATCAGTGGTGCAGTTTTTACTATTGCGGAACAGACTTAGGCGCTGAGATGTCCTGGCTGTTCACATTCGCTCACTTGAACAACAACCCTAGAACAACCTATTGGCAATAGTTCACTGCTGCTGCTCGACGGGCGCCATTGGTACGTACTTCTGCTTTCGAAACCAAATACAGCAATTGCGTAAGTTAGGCTTACGAGGTCCAACTTTGGCCTGCGCAGCGTTTGTTGACTAGGCCGTGCATGCAGGTCGTGCTGCATCTTCTGATTGTCCACCCACAGCATAGAAGCACACGCTTCTATGGACCCCACTCAAACAGGTGGCGTTATCAAAGCTTGAAATACCAGTACAGCCAGCAAATGAACAGGCAGCTAGGTAGCATGTTGGGTGATGCCCCAACCAGATGCAACAGTACGCCAACGACAAGACGCCAACACAAGGAAGCGGTCTCGCGTGCCGCCCTGCCCCTAGTCACTGGTACTAGTAAACAAGGGCAAACAAATCTAAGACATTGCGCACAGCAGCATCAGCTCTACAGATCTGCCAAGGTGCCCGTTTACCACAAAGCTGCAGGCCCGTCCATAAGATACGCCAGCAATACAAACAGCGGCGCGCCACACCATTCAGCACAATGAATGCTGCAGCATAAGCAATGGAAGCAGATGGTTTGTACACGCTGCTAGCTGCGCACAGCAGCAAGATTGCTCGGACAAATCCTGCAGTAGGTTCACCTGCCAAACCACCACGGGGCTAGCCTAGTGATCTGTGGCAGATGACACCCAAAAAGATCCCAAGCAGAGCTACCCTACAAACCAGCTGCATGCAACCACTACGCTTGACGTGCGTCGACCACTCCAGCGGCATTGCACCAGCAGTAAACCTTCAAGGCCGTAGTCCGCTCTAACAGCATATCCCAACCTCACTACCAGCTACAAAAACCAAGACACGCAGACTGTCACAGTACAAGTCAAGCAGGCCGATCAAACAGCAGCAGCACCCCTTTCTGTGGGTCTGCAGTAGTCACAACTGCAAACACAGATGGCTGCACGAGATAAGGAAAACACCCATTGGTCAGGCTACACATATCTCCGCTTTGCTGGCATTACTTCATACGGCATCAACACAGAAGCAGCATGTGCATGCCAAGCCACAGCCAAGGCAGGGCTTGTTCAAGGTCTAGCCGAGGATGCTAAGTTATAGTGAAAAACGCCAGTCATATCCTAGCCTACTTATAGCCAAGCTTTGACATAAGGCACAGGTTGGCGCAGCAGCACCACACCTGCATGCGTACACTGTCACACCTGCATGCGAATAGCCTCAGCCAGGGCTCGCTCATCGACAATGTCAACAACACCGGAGGGTCCCAGCATCGCCACACACACCGTAATACCCCTAACACCTGACCCTAAACCTAACACCCTGGCATGCACATGTCAATGGAGCACACCAGTGGCGCACATGCAAGCAACACACGTCAATAGCACCCAAGCACATAATACAGACCAGAAAGCCTACCTAGCAGGCTATATGCCATGCCTTAGCCGCTGGCTGGCCATCAAACATTACAATGCCCGCACACAGAGCAGTTGCAGCACCAGCAGCTGCATACTAGTGCATGGCGCCGTACAACTGACCTAGCTGTTGCACTGAAGCATTCAGCTGAGCGGTTGCCAACAGAACAAGCAGCATGTCTGCAAGTTTGTGTATCTGCAGGGTCCCGCCATCATGCTCTCCACCATGCATGCGCAGAGCAACAAGATGCAGGATGAGCACAGACACAGACACGCACATGGATACTCGTGTATGGCACACACTGACTACAGAAAAGATGCTGACAACCAGCCTGAACACATGATACGATTGCATGACCCCCGCTGTTGACGCTCACCCCAAACCCATGGATCCTATTGCACTAAAAGTCTGTCATGCTCCAGTCAGTACAGCAGCAGCTGGTACAGAGCCCGCAGCAACAATCCACAGCTGGCACATCAGCTGCGTGTTGCACGCTGCTCAGCAAACCAGATGCAACTGCTGCTCACTGCTCCTTGTTGAGTTGACTGCTGCTGCCGCCGTCCTCTGAAGTGCTACGACTGCTGCTGCTGCCGCCATTGCTGCCGCGCACATCTGCCATGGAAGACAAGGCACTGCGTCGTTGCCGCCTACACAGCAGAGCAGCGCAGGCAGCAGGGAAGATGCAGAGTACAAACAGGGTCAGGCACAACACGGATGCAGGCCTTACAAACATATAGTAGCTGAGAGAGGAGAGAGACTCCAGCAAACACCTGATACATCCCGCATGACACTTCCTGCAAGGCTGGCAGTGGCTTGCAGAGACACACTGCAGTGTTTTGCTGTGAGCGCAGTAGAACTGAGCTAGTCTTCTGAAGCTAGGCTAGCTAAGACAACAGCTGTGTCAGAAACTGAGCAGCACAGCCCCTGCCTGTCCCCCCATCCCGCATTGCTGCTGCCACTGCGGCTGCAGCTGTGCGCCTGCAGCCCCCCTTCACCCCCGTTACAAGCAGCGTCCTTACAAGATCCGTGTGGTGGGTGGCGCAACAGCGCGGGCCCCCGCGCCTTGCTTACAGGTGCTTGCCATACTTTCCCCCGCGCGGGGCACGCAGCACTTTGACCACCAGCTGCAGCGTCCAGTGGTAGTTCAGCCCTGTGAGGAAGGCCTGGCACACTGGCGTGACCAGGATCCAGTTCCAGGGCGTTCCTGCAAGCTGCGTCTCAATCTGCCACTCCTTGAAGAAGGCCCAGATGAGGTAGGGGTAGAAGATGTTGCGCAGCACCACCCAGGAGATGTAGAACAGCACCTGCAGGACACAAGCAAGAGGAGCACAGGCAGGTCTTGTCAGCAGCAGCAGAAACCAGCACCAAGACAGCGGCAAAAACTCAAGTACCTACCCCTATGCATGGACGATGCTATGGATGAGTCAACTGCAGCAGCACATTGCAGATGCACCACCTCTGCAGGATGCAGACTGCATCAGCATGAAATCCTGCAACTCTGCACAACTGCTCAGCTAGAGTTTGGCCCATTGCAAACGACTCGAAATCAATACCAAATGCCTGCAAGGGTGCGTGCACCAGCACTGCGAGCAGCAGCAACAGCAGTGGCAAGAAAACCAACGCACCTCCAGCAGCTTGCCGCCAAGCTGTCTTCGCGCAATCAGCAGCCACGTGTTGATCTCCACCAGCATGCAGTACGCCATGCACCACTGGTAGTGCGGGTAGCTGTACGGAATGAGCATGTACAGAGCGGTGCAGATGTGGTGACTGAGAATGACCACGGGGCTCTTGACTGACTGAGGGTAGACTCCCACAAAGATGGTGTCCAGCAAGAAGTAGACCATGGCTGATGTGAAGAAAAGCTCAAAGCCCTTCCCTGTTGCCAAGTAGGTCAGGTTCTCAACATTCAAAATGGCAATGACCACCAGGTTGAAGTAGTCATGCAGGGCCACTGGGTCCCATCGGGGATGCAGCAGCTTGAACATCTTGCTGTTGCGGCTGCCTAAGCTGACTGTTGCTTGCAGGAAAGGCTGCTGCTAGTCCTGCTGGTGTTGCAGGGGCTGTTCGTGCTCCTTTGCTGCTGCTGCCAGCTCCTTTGCTGCTGCTGCCAAGCGGCTGGGTGCCTGTGCAACTGCCGAGCAGCTGCTGCTTGGCCCCGCTATGTGTCAGCTAGTGCTGGCAGCTGACCACGCAAACTCAGCTGTCGTCAGCTGCTGTGATGCTGTTGGCTGTTGTCTGACCGGATGTCTTCCTGTGCGTACGCATGCAGAGCAGAAGCAAGCAACAATAGCACGATGTTGAGTCACGTGCGGCAAGCATGCCCATATACAGAAGGTAGGCATGGAGTGCAAACACAAAGGTCAACGGTCTGGCCACACAATAGGTTATAGCCAAATGAGTTTCGAGCATACACAGCTGCCTGAAAGTGCTGTGCTGCCTACCACGGGCTAGACTCTGCAAGAAGGTATGCCTGCTGCTGTCCTGCCTATTGTTGCCAGCCGACCTGCGCTACGTGGCCTGCTGTCTGCTGCTTGCGAACTGACCATTCATGCACACTAATCATGCAAGCACAACCAACCGCACAGCATCCGGATATGCCAGGCGTTGGAATCAGGCCAGCTCGGCTGTGTAGGCCAACGCAGGAGCGGGAGGTCATGCACGACCGTGATGACTGCAAGCACACCCACCTAGAATTATGCCGGACAAGGGTCAAAAGCAGGCGCCCTGGCTTGCAGCGGTCTTGAGTCAGAGAACGACTCGTTGCCAGGCTAGCAGAGGAATCTGGGCAACGACTGACGCAGCAACGTCGAGCACTGCTGAAACTATCAATAAAGACCGTAAAAGCAGATCTAAACCATGCTGCGAACACAAAACACGCAGGAGGGTTGTCCAAAGTGCTTTGCTGTGTGCGCACGTACGAGCATCAAACGTTCTGCATCAAGCCAATTGCCCTGTGCAATGCTCGATATGCTTACTAGAAGTGCGTGATGAGCGTTCCAGTCGTCGTAAGGAATAACATAGATAGGTAACACGCAGTAGTGCCTGGATTGTAAGTGCCGATGATCGCCTAAGATCGCCCTCTTTTAGCTCTTTCAGACGCAGGTCACCTTTCGCCTGCTTCAGCTACCTCTTGCTCAGCCTACGCCTCGCTTACTTTCGCAGCAGCAAAATGGCTCCCGCAGCAAAGGTGGAGGAGGAGCAGATTGAGCAGATCGAGGTGATTTGAAACGTTTTCTGTCTTCTGACACACGTGTGCGGAGCTGGCAGCTCTAGAGGGAGCAAGAAGCAGTCGCTTGATTGAACACCAGCGCCGCCTGGTGTACGAGGACGTATCGCTCTCAAATGCACGCAGCACGAAGTTTTCTGTCAATGATATTTACGTCCTCAGCGTCGCTGCGGTTCCTCAAGACGTGGCCAGCTTATCACAGCAGCATAAGCAGGCACCAACAGTGGGTATCAGGCTGCTGATCTCTGAGCCAGTATGTTCACTTGCATTCACAGGAGGTGGACAGCGATGACGCAGAGGACATCAGCAGCGATGAGGAGGCACCAGAGCTCGACGATGAGGGTGAGTCCTCTTTCCACCAGTCCAGGTGGTCACTATCAGCAACGCTAGCTGTGTGGCATCAAACAGGATCAGCTAGCACAACACTCACTGCAATCTGTAGTCGTCTGTTGTTCCACACAGCTCAGGTGCCATTACAACTGGCAGCAAGCTCATAGGCGCCAGCAGCTGTGTGTCTTCTACGTATGTGTTAAAGCCCCGCCTGCTGCGTGGTGTACCTTCCACTCATGTGTTATGCGCCGCTGTGCCGATGGCGTTGATGCTATGGCTTGATCTGGTAATTTGATGATGATGATGATGATGATGATGATGATGATGATGATGATGATGATGATGATGATAATGATGATGATGCGCCGCTGTGCCTGGCTGCAGATGACGAGGGGGATGAGGGAGGCATGGGCAAGGGCGGCAAGCAGAGCCGCTCCGAGAAGAAGAGCAGAAAGGCCATGCAGAAGCTGGGCATGAAGCCAGTGCCAGGCGTGTCTCGCGTCACCATCAAGAAGAGCAAGAACGTGAGCAGCAGCCAGCAGCAGCTGCACATGCGTGCGCAGCAGTGTGATTGCAGCGGCTCAGCAGCGGCAACTCCACCCCAGGCAGCAGCAGATGCGTCAGCCGTAAACAGCAGCCCCTGTTTCGGGCTGCAACAGTTGGCTTGTACTGATGTGCCAGATGCGTAGCTGCTTTCTCAACGTGGCCATCAGCAGTTATCTGCAGCATCCGCCAGGGGTTGCAGGCTACCCAATTCAATGACGCCCTTATTTCGCAGCAACCCATGGCTGACGCTCTCATGCCATGCTGCCGCTTGCTCCCTGCTGCGTGCTGTAGATCCTGTTTGTCATCAACACACCTGACGTGTTCAAGAGCCCTGCCAGCGACACCTACATCATCTTTGGCGAGGCAAAGATCGAGGACCTGTCAGCAGCAGCACAGAGCCAGGCAGCACAGGCCTTCCAGATGGCGCAGGAAGAGCCAATGCAGGAGAGCAGGCCAGCAGCAGCAACAAGTGAGTGCACCAGGGGTACAGCTGGGCTTAAGATGCGGCAGCAGGTGTGGTGTTCTTTTGCTTTGCAACAGCTGTGGGTGTTATCCTGCAATACATCACCGCAGCCGCCGCAGCAAGCAACTGGCACAGGTGCAACCACAATCAGCAACGCTACTGCCAGCACTGTTTCTGCTCCACTGTCCGTACGCCCTGCTGCACTGCTCTGTTCATGACATGTCCTGACAACCACCTGTTTCTTGTTGCTGTTGCCGCATTTTCTCCTGTAGTTGAGGAGGACGATGGCGAGGACGTTGACGACAGCGGCGTTGAGGCCAAGGACATTGAGCTGGTCATGACGCAGGCCAACGTCAGCAGGGCACGCGCAGTCAAGGCGCTCAAGGCCAGCAGCGGCGACATCGTCAGCGCCATCATGTGAGCGGCGCGGCTGCTGTGGTGTTGGGGGGACTGCAGCAGCAGAGGCTTCGGTGGATTCAGTGCTTGTGTGCACTCACCAGTTGCCCACAGCTGCCACGTTGTGTCAAACGCTTTGAGCGAATTATGCACAGCAGACATCAGGCACCTCAAACGCAGCGTTACAAGAGTTTCAGGTCATCGCTTCTATTGTGGCCACAGGAGTTGAACTGGAATGCTTATCTGTCTCATTGTTCGCTTTCCTGCTCACTCTCTTTACACTGCTTTTGTAACACTGCTGCCTGTGTTGCTGCTCTGTTGCTCTGCAGGGAGCTGACTCTGTAAGCGGCCCCCGTGCTGCTTGTGCTGCCTCGGAGCCTCAGCCGGCGTGCACATGCAGCCCCAGCAGGCGTAGGGCACTGCACATGCGTGCCGCACTGATGGCTGCAGTGCTGGGAGAACAGCTGTTTGCTGTCAAGCAGCTGATCGTGTTGGGTTCGTGTTGCTAGGTACACGCTACCGCGTTGCTTGTAGTATATGTGCAGACGCATGGTGTCTTTTGTTACTCAGGTTGTGTGCAGCAAACAGTACTTGTTACAGCGTGCTTGCAAGCTGCTTCTGCAAGCAGCTGGTCTACGGCACCTTGTTTGTACAGCGCTACCTTCTGTGTAGCTTAGTTGGTGTGTTCTGTTTGACCAGCCAGCTGCTCCAGGCTATGTTGGATGTAATGCTGTGCCGTTCCTGGTTTTCCTGAGTCGAAATGGAGAGTCGAAATGGAGAATCCCGTTTGCGGTTTTGCGGGCAGGTTTGATAAATAAAGCCCTGAAGCCATACTATGGCATGGGGGCACGTGCATGGGGGTTGGCCCAAGTAGCCTACTGGCAGCCGCTGGGCATGATTCCCTGCAAAGCAGCACCAGCACCAGCAGGTAGCGCCAGCAGCGTGGTGAGCATGCCGTGCGAAGGACTGCGCTCAGTACTTGCAGTCTTCACACAGCCTGCAGGCAGCAGCAGCATGCATCCACCAGCCTGATCAGCAGGCACCAGGGTTCAGGCGTCTGACAAACAGGGCAGCCAGAAGGTGTTGTCACGAGCTGTGACTGGTATAGCCATGCTACAAACTGGTGCACAATGCAGTTGTGCAGAGCGTTTCGCGTTGATGTTGTCAGCCGAGCTGTCTACGTCTCAAGCTCCACGACTCTCCTGCATTCAGCAGTTCCAGCGTTCACTGGTTCCCTGTGACTCGATACCACAACCGGAAACGTCTTTATCTCTGTTCTAATTTAATTGCAATCGACCCAGCAACATGCTACGAGGCCAAGTAGCACATACCTCCCGTTGCCACTCACGCACGCAGCAGCCCTTCCGTAGCACGCTGCCATGTGCTCGTCAATGCCTATCACAGCATAACAGACAAAGAACTACCTCGTTTGTATGCCATGCAATCTGGGATGAGTCCATGACGCTGGCACAGCTCAGGAGGGAGTTGGACACAGCAGTGCAGCAGGAAGACTACGCCCTGGCAGCTAACCTCAGGGACACATTGCAGTAAGCAACAGCGAGTGCTGAGAATAAAAGCTTTATGTTGCCATTCCCGGTTGCAGGGCATGGCTGCAACAGTGGCTACAGCTGCAGCAGCAGTGACACAGCAGCAGCGCGTGCTGTGACAAGCAGCAGCAACCTGCCTGCAATCATACAAGGAGCTGGGCAGTGCTTTGACCCAGAATAGCTGCCGGCGTCTGAGTGGCATGTTGACACACAGCTCCTTGCTGCCCTCTGCAACCATTTGTATGCTCTTCCTAATCAGGCAGCGGCAGACGGACGCTAGGCTGGCCATAGAGGATGCAAACGAGCGCTTCTATGCTGCCTTCAGATCAGGAAACATCAAGGTGCGGATACCAGCAACAGTGTTCTGCAATGGCAGCGGTGGTCGCAAGCAGCTTAGCATTTTAGATGTGCACATGCAATGCACTGGCGCAACAGTTTTACGCTGTCACTCAAGTGCTTGAGCTCCTGTCTCCTGGGTTGCATGCTGGCAGCAGCGTGCATCTAGCGTAGCGTACTCCAGGCTTCAACTGCCTTGTTGCTGTGTCATTTTCATCAATGCTTGCAGGAGATGGATGCAGTGTGGGGCAAGGGTGACCACATCCAGATTGTCCACCCAGGTTCAGCATGCATTGCAGGCAGGGAGCTGGTGAGTGCAGCAGAGCTGTCAACATCAGCAGCAGCACTGAACAGTGTAGGAGTCTATGCAGTTGTAACTGCAAGTAAGGCCCATGTCAGATAGCATTGGTGACAGGTAGTGGCCGCAGCCTGCAGCAGCGTTGGGGCTGGTTCTGGCGCTTGCGTAAGGATCTGCTGCACCCTGCATGTCGCAAAGCACTGTGATGTCTGTGCACTGCAGTGTGCCGCCTGCATATAAGTGCAGGACCGGTTCATGCCCAAGTGTCCCATGCTGCCACCGGCTTGCTGTAAATCTTGCTTCACTTCACACCGCTGTATTTCACACCTCTTTGCTTTACACTCTCAGGTCATGGAAAGCTGGGCAGCCATCTTGAAGGGTGTACGGCCCAACGCCTTCAAGATAGGCCTAGAGGACGTGCGCGTGTTTGCGCTGTCAGACAGCCAGGGGCTGGTGACTTGTTTAGAGGTGATGGATGCAGACGACAGCAGGGGCAGGTGAGGATGCTGGGAAAGTTGGGTCAAGCATGTACTGTTCCGGCATGATGCACTGGCTGTGCTCTTTTAAGGCGCCCAGCGTCAGGGGGATGAGCGGCAACACTTGTGACAGAGGGAAGCAGCGACAGCGGCGGGTTATTTGTGTTGTTAAGGTTGCAGCCTTGCGCGTGACACCCGGCAGCGATCGTGTGTTGGTGCCCTGACAAGCGCGTGGTCGCAGGTGTATGCCGGCTGCACGCCTTATCAAAAATAATAATAACGCCTTATCCTGTCAACATTCTTGCATCCGCACCTGATCATGCATGTGTGGCAATTGCTCGTGCTCATTGTCTGATACATGCCTGCCTGCCTGCCTGTCTGATGTCTTTGTTGCAGGACCGTTGCCACCAACCTGTTTGAGCTGCAGGACGGCAAGTGGGTGATGACACACCATCATGGCAGCCCCCTCATGCGCTTCTCTCGGTAGCCGCGACAGCTTGGAAGCCGCTTCTTCTTGGCAAGATTGTTACGCATAGATTCCTGTGGGGCACCGTCCTTCGGAGGTTGAACTGGTGCTACAGCGCTGCTTCAAGGCTTTTCGCATTTTGCATGTTGTGCATGGTTGTTGCGTTGCAGCTGACGCTGTGGCATTGTGATGCGTCTTATTTGTTGGCAAAGTTTGGTTCTAGTAGAACCTAGTGAGCACCACTGACAGCATCTGCAGATGTACAGTGGCAAGCTGTTCCTGTGCCATGCTGTTGTCCTCTTTCTGTGCTTCAAATACAGGCTGTGCTTATATCCTTGTCACAACTTTGTGTCTGCAGCTGTAGACGGCTGTCAGCGGCAGGGCTTAGCGGCAGGGCTTGGCATGCAGCGATCAGATATGCATTACTGGCTAGATATCATGAGTCATGCTTGCTACACAATTGGCAGTTCAACGGCCATGGCTAGGTGCATACGCAGTGTGCAGTCGTGTTGTATGCTGAATACACCACGCCTTGACTGCAACACTAATGTACCCTGGCTGCTGTGTGGTGGTGTAAATGGCACGCCCTTTGCAGTGCAACCGGGTTGTTTACCGTTACCAATGGTGATCATCCTGATGATCACCAGTGGTTGGCACAATGCCTTGGACTCTCTTTTGTTCTGGTGGCATCAATCTTTGGCAACCTCTTGTTGTTGGATGTCTGACGATCCACATTCGAGAAGGCACTGGTCTGTGGGCATCATGCTGTTTTGCCTAAAGCCTGCCAGGCTGAACTCAATTTGGTTTGCCGATGTTGCAGGATGTTGTGTTGACAAGGAGCAGCCTTGTGTCTGTGTGGCTCAGGCAATCATGTGCCTGCAGGAACTTTGTAAAGCTTTATGAGGCCGCAATCCGGAACTTCTTTCACCACGGCGCGTGCAGAGGGGGATCCTGCTGCTGGCACTTCAACAGTCGGTTATCCCTGATTGTAGCAGCGTCAGGCAGCCGTCAAGTTGCGCTGGTACCCTGATATGTGCGTGCTGTGTTGAGCTTCATTTATTTAGGTGCTGAAACCACGATAAGCCTTGTCGCCAGCTCTTCGGACGACTCTATAGGCATGGCCTGACACCAAGGTCTTGGCCGCTGTGCGGCCAACTAAGCGACAATATGATCCCTCATCGCGTTCCTGCTGTCACACCTCCACAGCAACGTGCTGCTGTGGCAGGGTATGCGGCGCTGCACTCCCTGCCTGCCCGCAAGCAGCAGCCACACGTGCCTGCGCACTCTGGCTCGCTTCAGCAGGGGCTGCGACCGGCCATATACATCCAAGGTGAGATATCAAGTGGGTTTAATTGTTTGATCTAGTACCGGCTGACTTCTGTTGTGCGGGAACTCCAGGGTGGAGCAGCAGCAAGAACACTTGTGGCACTGCTGTGCAGCATTCCACGATCAGCCAGTTGTTGCTCAGCCAATCGTTGCTCAGCCCATTGCGTAGCTAATCCTTCATGGTCTTGCCTCTCTTGTCTGCAGGTGGCGCACAGCAAAGAAGACTAGTCATGCCTGCTGCTGTGAGCAGCGCAGCAGCACCACAACAGCAGAGCAGCAATGCCCTGCGCGGGCTCTACCCAGCCACTACACCGCATGCCAGCGGCCATCTGCAAGTTTCAAAGCTTCACAGGATCTACTACGAAGTGCATGGCAACCCACATGGGATCCCAGCAGTTGTAGTGCATGGCGGACCTGGGGCTGGCTGCTATGCAAACCACGCGTGAGTGCTGATCCTGCAAGCAGCAGTCCTCGCTGGCCCTGGTGTGCCCCTGCTGGTCGTGCTGGTGCTTGTCGAGGCTTCGAATTGTCCATATGAGCACGTAGTTTGTCTACATATTTCTCATTCTCTAGGTGTTGCGCTCAACACCTCGAGAACGGAAGGAGTGTAGACGAGTTGTGTGCTCGTGTGGACGAGCTGGAGCCTCACCCACAGCCGCTGCACTCATGGCAGAGGCAGGCAGCTTGTAGCGGCAGGCCTGCAGATTGAGCCTCCGGCTGGCAAGCTGTTGGTAGAAATGCTGTATCATTGGTCTTGCTGCTGCTCATTGCCATCGTCACCAAAAAGCCGCAGCTGGGTAGCCCCTGGCATCATCGGCAATCGTTCAGCTCCTTGACTTGTTGCCTGACGCTACCTTTGCTCGCTGCCTGTGCTCTGCTCCCGCTGCTCCTTCTACCTTGTGTCCTGCAGGCGCTTCTTTGACCCCTCTGTCTACCTCATCATCCTCGTCGACCAGCGAGGCTGCGGGCGCAGCACTCCTACCGCCTGCCTTGCCGAAAACACTACGGCTGACCTGGTCTCTGACCTTGAAGCCCTACGCCAGACCCTAGGCATCCATAGCTGGCTGTTGCTGGGCGGCTCGTGGGGCGTAGCCCTGAGCATCGCCTACTCGCAAGCACACCCGGGTCGTGTGCTAGGCCTCATCCTGCGAGGGGTGTGTTTGATGCGTCCGAGTGAGATCCATTGGATGTATGGTGGCGGTGCGGCTGCACTGAAGCCTCTGGCTTGGAGTCGCTTTGCAGGACAGCTTCCTGCAAGCGAGCGCGGGAACCCGCTGCTGGCGTACTACAAGCGCATGCTGAGCAGTGATGCAGCGGAGCGGCAAGCAGCGGTGAGTGGTACAGTGCTTGTGTGTGTCCTGTGCAGCTGTGTAGCTTCGTTGCTAGTTGAAGCTTGGCGGGAACTTGCTGCGTGTTTGTGTTGCGTAGCTTGTGGTGTTATGTCTTGGGTGTGCTGTTGTACCTAGTGGTAATGGCCGGTGACGACCCAAAACCAATAGACAAGCATATATCCAAGGTCACACAGTGACGATACATGGAAACTGAGGCCTGATGTGCTGTTTGCTTGTTGTGTTCAGTCAGTGTGGTGGCATGTGTACTTGAGTTACTGTAGAACTACACCTAACATGTTGCCCTGGCAGGCGGTGATGATTCCCATACATGCATAGTTCATCTGAATTCAGCTGAAGAGAACTTCCATCAAGTCTTTCGCTCCTATCTGAGCCTTGCCAGGGCACCTTGCGTAAGTTGCGGTTGTGGCGTGGATGTGCTGTTGAGCTTTCCTTACCTCAACCGAAACAGCGTACTGTTCCGCTTTGGCTTGACGTACATCTTGACGTACATCAGGAATTATATCCCAGATATGCACTTCATCTTATCTGTGGATCTGTCTGTCTGCTGCTGTTGCTGACACCTTGCAGGCAAAGGCCTGGATGGGCTGGGAGATGTCAGTGGGGTTCAGCAACAACCAAGACCTCTGGGTCTGGGACGGGCAGCAATGGCAGAACCAGCCAGCACCAGCTACACAGCAGCAGCAGCAGGCTGTACAACTGCCGCCACCCCCCAGGCCTGCTAGTACAGCTGCTGCAGGAGCAGCAGCGGCAGGAGCTGACGCAGCTGGTCTTTCAGTGCTGCAGAGAGGAGCGTGTGTGCCTGCAGAGGTGCTTGCTGGCAGCATGAGCAACCACGAGAGCAGCAGCAGCAGCAGTAACAACAGCACTTGTACTACTACTATACCAACAGCAGCAGCTGGTGCAGCAGACCCATCTGGTGCTGCATCAGCTGCAGGCATCAGCAGCAGCAATAACGGCCACAACAGCAGCAGCAACAGCAAATCAAACACTGTACCATCAAAAAACACACGCAGGCCAGCGCCTGCGGCAGCAGCAGCAACCCCGCAGCCCGATTGGGTTTGGGGTTTACCAGCCGAGGGTGCCAACATTCAGGACCCTGAGGTTCAGCAGCTGATTTGGCAGGGTCTAAACCACAAGGGCTATGCCCAGGGCGCCGCACAGGCGCTGCTAGAGTGTCATTACAGCGTGAACGGAGCGTTTCTGTTGGAGCAGCCATTGCTGGATCATGTGCAACGCATTCGGCACATCCCTTGCATTGCTGTTCAGGGGCAGATGGACTTTGTGTGCCCCCCTACAACAGCAGTGGAGCTGAGCAGCGCTTGGCCGGAGATGGAGTTGCGGCTAGTGCCCGGTGCAGGGCACAGCATGTATGATCCGGCCATCACACACGAACTCGTGTGTGCGACAGATAGGATGCGCGCGCTGCAGCAGCAGCCAGCAGCAATTGCTGCAGGCAGCTGTGGCCAGCAGCAGCGTCGCTGAACTGGTTGAAATTATACTGCAAGGCTATTTAGTTGTTGCACAGCTGCACTTGCAGCTGCTCATTTTTTCCAGTAACATAAGCAACATAAGCATTGATGGTCTTTCTTTGTGGCTTTTGATATGCCATGTCCCGGACGGGGCCCCTTGGGGCGGCCTGGCATTTTTTGGTGGGCCAGGAGAGTACGTCGCATGTGCTATGCGATAAGGTGTGTCGTAGCTCTTTTGTTTTTATACGCATACCACCTGCTGGTCTCTTACAGCTTGTTCTGCATGCGGCATGCATATCAACTGCTGGTTTGTTCTTGCCAAACAGCATAACACCGGGGTAGTACAGCATGCGCACTCGAGTTTATCCTGTTTGTCAAGACACACGGTCTTGGTGACGGCGCAGCTATGCTTGCTGTCGTGGTTAGAGGGAGCTGCCATTGCTCGCGAGTGCCATACCCATGGGTGTTGGCGGCTGGCAGTAGCAGGGCATGTCGCCAATCTTTGTAACAACCGCGTGGTGTACTGCTGTTCTTCGGATTGTCCTTCAGAGGCGTTTGAGTTTGAGATCGTACCTGTCTGTGACGTTCCGGGCGTCCTGTTGTTCAAGAGGCCTTCTGCAACATGTGTAGGTGCACTTGACTATAGCTAGCTAGCTATCAGAGGCAACATGTTTGGCACACGTGCGTCCACTACCCCGGCTTGCTGCTCATATAAGCTACAACCGCCCACTAAAAGGCATATAGCCTAGTTGAGCAGAAGATGGTGGCGAAAAGCGCAATGGTGACATGGATGTGCTGACTCCTGACAGAGGTGCGCTGCGAAACCCAGGGCAATAATGTGAGCTGCGATAAGCGATTTCAGCTATGTCTGATATGAAGAAGTACCTTCAAACGTGCGCAGCTGGCTTCAGGCAGGCGTCGGGCATGACAAGAATTTGAATGCAGTAACACTGTGGCAAAGAGGTGGAACTGAATCGGTGAAACTTTGTGTGACTAAGCATAGATCAAACGTGCTGTGCATTTTCCCAAGCCGTGTGCTCTAGACGAGCGGGTGCCAAGTTATCAGTTCAAAGCCCGAAGCAGAGCATACTGTCAACGATACATTTGCTAGTATGCCACTTTATACCCAAATCTGACCTTACACCGCATTGATCAAGGTGCACGCAGCACATGGCGTAGCAGGCACGGCCTTCACAACTCTGAGCAGCAGTGCGCTGTGACCAGAGAGCCAGGATGGAGGTGGAGCACACTAAGAAACGCTTGATGATCCGGGAGATGGTCCTGGAGAACTTCAAGTCTTATGCTGGAGCCCAGCATGTTGGGCCTTTCCACAAGGTAACCGTGTGCTGCTGCTTGTACAGCTGCGGGCACCCTGCATGCGAAGTGCTGACATGCTGCTTATATGCCTGCTGTATTTTATGATGTTGTTGCTATCCGGCCTGCGAATACCACATGCACTGCTTGCACATGCACTCTGCTTTTCTCACAAGCTGTGTTTGTGGCGCAGTGCTTCTCTTCTGTGGTGGGCCCAAATGGCAGCGGCAAGTCCAACGTGATAGATGCCATGCTGTTTGTGTTTGGACGGAGAGCCAAGCAGGTAAACGCACGCAGCTTATCTGCCTGCAGTTAACAGCTGGTTACACAGCAATTGAACCAGCAGGAAGCACATCTGCGGTGCGCAGTCTGCACACCCTACACACACACTGAACATAGGTTGCAGTCTTTGTGGCATCCTGGGAAAGATCATTTGCAGATTCGAATCCCCGTGCCGTATGTTACAGTGCCAGCAGCAGCAGCAACGCTCTAACACGGATGGTACATGCTTCCATACAGCACTCACCTGCATCATTTCATTCCACAGCCTGGCGCAGCCGAGTTGCAGCATGGGTTGCTCTTAGACCATGAGCGGACAGTGGCGTACCTTCAGAGCCACCAGCTGCCAAGAAACAGCTGTGAAAACGGTTGCTGCCGATGCTGCTACTGCTGCAGTTGCGCTTCAACAAGGTTGCTGAGCTCATCCACAACTCCACCAACCACCGCAACCTGGAGCGAGCTTGCGTGACAGTGCACTTCCAGGAGATCATCGACATGGTGAGCTGAGAGCTTGGTTGGTGAACAGAGGGTTGGCGCACGCATGTGCAAGAGCAGTCACGCGCAGCAGCAAGAGCAAGCGTCAACGCACCAGCACCAGCAATTGACAGCAGTGTTTACAGCAGCAGCAGCAATGAGCAGTGCAGTGCACTTCTGAGCGATCTTCGACCTGGTGACCAATTGGCACGCAACAGCAAGAGCAACAGCAACAGCCACAGCACCAGCACCAGCATCAGCAGCCGCATGCAGCCGCATGAGCAAAAGCTGAATTGCAATTGCAATTGCAATTGCAGCTGCGTGCTCAGCATCAGCGGTGCGCAGACTGCTTGTGGGGAGAGTCGACTTAGGCTTTTGCAGTAGACCACCGCGCCCCAGCAACAGCATGGAGATGGCTGCAGCTGTGGCCACCAGCAGCAGCGACAGCAGCAGTAGGCATGCTGGGAAGCACATAGCACGCGCTACATGGAGAAGTCGGCAGCCTGGTTTCAACAACGGCGGCCTCTCTAGCATATATTGCATACACTGCCGTCACGTGTGTGACTGTCATGTGTGCAGCACCTGTGCAGGAGAGTGGTGCTTATCAGGAACACGTTGCAGAAGCGTACTGCATGCCATGCCAGGATGCTTGCAATGTCTGCCTCTCTGCATTTTGTGAGCCTGGGTTTGACATAGTGCACCTGTGCGTATGCTTGCAGGAGGGTGATGACTATGAGGTCATCCCAGGCTCAGAGTTCACTGTGGCCAGGACAGCCAACAGGTGGGCAAGCAGCTGCAGAGGTTGCAAGTGGTTACTGTCCATCTCGTAGCACTAGCTGCAGCTGCACCAGCAATAGCCGGCCAGCAGCCTAAGATGCAGTCCGCATTGCGCAGGTATACGTGCAGTGGCGCTCTGCTTTCGCAGCACACATACGTGGCAACTGCAAGGGTCTGTTATGTGCAGTGGGTTGCGAACACGCACAGCTAATGCTACATCATGACAAGAATGCCTCACGTACGGTTGCTGCCACCCCTGCTGCCCTGTCCTGCAGGAACAACACCAGCGACTACTACGTCAACGGCAAGCGCATGAACGTGAAGGAGGTGACCAGCCTGCTCAAGGCCAAAGGCATCGACCTGGACAACAACAGGTTCCTCATCCTGCAGGTAAGCATGCTTTCTGATGGGAAGCATAATATGCTTGGGTTGTAAGTTAGTGCATAGCGTGAGTCGTCATTGGCCTGGACAACAACAGGTTCCTCATTCTGCAGGTGCGCGCATGCTTCCTATGCTTGGGGTTGTAAGTTGCTGTGGATTATGAAGTGCGCAGCCGGTGTTATGACTAGCTCAAAGCGGTGAGCCGGACAACAACAGGTTCCTCATCCTGCAGGTGCGCAGACACAGTAATGGATTGGGGGCCTTGTTGGCGGCTGCTGCAACTCAGCACGCATGCGTTGCTCCTGGCGAGCTCCCTGTGTGTCATTTCAGCAATGAAGCCCGGCAGCGTCACAACAGCATTGCTGTTGAGCTCAGCGCAAAAATGCGGGCACCCACATGTGCAAGCCGCTTCAGTTTTGCACCTGCATTTGCCTGTCTTCCTGCCTGCAGGGTGAGGTGGAGCAGATCAGCCTGATGAAGCCCAATGGCATACAAGGCCAAACAATGCCCTTGATAACACGCTGCTGGATTATGTTGTTGCTGTTCGTTTCATGCTTGCAGGGTGAGGTGGAGCAGATTAGCCTGATGAAGCCCATTGGCGTGCATGGTCAAACAACAACAGTTGCACCACGCTCTGATGTGTGTTGCTGTGTTGTGTTGCTGTGTTGTGCTGCTGTTTGTTTCACGCTTGCAGGGTGAGGTAGAGCAGATCAGCCTGATGTAGCCCAGTGGCATACAAGGCCAAACAATGCCGCTGATATCACGCTGCTGTATCATGTTCTAGCTGCTGCGCCACCATTGCAGGGCGAGGCGGAGCAGATCAGCTTGGTGAAGCCCATTGGCATACAAGTACCACGCTCTGATGTGTTTTGTGCTGCTGTTTGTTTCATGCTTGCAGGGTGAGGTGGAGCAGATCAGCCTGATGAAGCCCAAGGCTGAGGAGAAGGGCGACACAGGGCTGCTGGAGTACCTGGAGGACATCATAGGCACGGACAGGCTCATCCCGCAGATCGAGGAGGAGGCAAAGAAGTGAGTAGTGTGCGATGATATGTCGCACTGCTGAGTATCTAGTTTGCTTCCATGCAAGTTGCTGCTGGAGTACCTGGAGGACATCATAGGCACAGACAGGCTCATCCCGCAGATAGAGGAGGATGCAAAGAAGTGAGTGGTGTGCAATGCGATTTGTATGTCGCACTGCTTGGCATCTAGTTGGGTTTCTTGCATGCTGCTGCTGGGGTGCCTAGAAGCTATCATAGGCACGGACAGGCTTAACCCGCAGATAGAGGAGGAGGCAAAGAAGTGAGTGGTGCTGAGGCTACAAGTTACAAGTCCATCAGAAGCAGGGCTTTGGCCTGCTTGAGTGGTGCTGTGGCCTATGCTCCAGGACTCATGCTAGCATGCACGTGGTAGTAAGATGTTGCTGCTGGCATTACGGCACCAGAGGTCTAACTTCACCGGCTCGCCCCGCAGGTTCAGGAGTGGCACAGAATTGAGTGACTGTACCATGCTGGCAGTCGTTACTGTCAAGGGACTTGGCTGTTGAAGGGCATCAGGCATATTATTGAAGCTCATCGTGTTGCCCTCTGCTGCCCAGCTATTGACCATATCTGTTGACTAGGCTGGAGGAGATGAACGAGCGGCGGCAGGCCATGGTGGGCAAGCTGAAAGGCGTTGAGAAGGAGCTGACAGGCCTAGAGGGAAAGAAGGTGGAGGCACATTTTTCCAACCTCAGCATAATATACATGCTGCCTTCTGCTGACTGCAGGATGGAGGAGATGAACGAGCAGCAGCGGCCCTGCTGTCAGGCCTACAGACAATCACATGGCCTACAGAGCGTCACACAACAGGCACACTCAGCATAGTATATATGCTGTCTTCTGCTGCTGCTGACTGCAGGCTTGAGGAGATGAATGAGCGGCGCCAGGCCATGGTGGGCAAGCTCAAAGGCGTTGAGAAGGAGCTGACAGGCCTAGAGGGCAAGAAGGTGGAGGCAGAGGCCTACATCTCAAAGCAGGCGGAGCGCCTGCGCTGCAGCATACTGGGCAACAGCATCAACAAGCACAGGGATGAGGTGCGGCGCGGGATTGTATGGTTGTATCGCACGCAGCTGCACAGTGGTAGTCTGTAGCAGAGGAACAGCGTTTTGGGGCAGAGTGCGGCGCAGGCAGAGGAGCCAGTGTTATCTCGGCGTGTTGCATGTGCATGGAATGTTTGGCAGCATCATTGCAGATGGAAGCCTGTAGTGCATGATGCGCCTACCAGTGACACGCAGCGTAGCTCACGCTTGTTGGTGGCACCGCTTGCATGCATGACATGTTTACTGCAAACCTGCTCCTCTCCGAGGCAACTAATGGCGTTACTTCTCTCACACGCGCCTCCTTCTGGTACACATACATACACTGTCACTGTGATGTACAGGCCAAGCTGGCAGATAACGAGGCCAAGCACACCAAGATTACTGCACTTGACACAGCCATTCCGTCGATACATAAACGGCGGTGTCCTGCTGTATGCCTTGTATCTCCCGCAGGCTAAGCTGTCTGACAATGAGGCCAAGCACACCAAATTTTCAGAGCGGCTCGCGCACGAGCGCTCCAAGCTCGCATGACATATCCACTGCGAACCTGCCTATCTCAAGGGCGAGTACTGGTTCTATGACACGCGCCGTCTGGTGCACAAACATTACACTGTCACTGTGCTGTACAGGCTAAGCTGGCAGATAATGAGGCCAAGCACACCAAATTCTCAGAGCGTCTCGCGCACGAGCGCTCCAAGCGAGTATTGGTTGGTTCTCTCACACGCGCTTCTGCTACACATACATACACTGTCACTGTGCTGCACAGGCGAAGCGGGCAGATAACAAGGCCAAGCACACCAAATTCTCAGAGCGGCTCGCGCACGAGCGCTCCAAGCGCGCATGACATATCCACTGCTAACCTGCCTATTTCAAGGGCGAGTACAGGTTACCTGACACGCGCTGTCTGGTGCACATGCACGCTCACTGTCACTGTGCTGTGCAGGCGAAGCTGGCGGATAACGAGGCCAAACACACAAAGTTCTCAGAGCGGCTCGCGCACGAGCGCTCCAAGCGCGGCGAATATGACAAGGAGCTGAAGCAGGTTGAGGAGGAGTACGGCAAAGCTGAGAAGGCACTGGATGCTGCCAGCAGGAAGGCTGAGGCAGCAGCAGCAGCCATGAAGGAGCTGGAGCAGCGTGATGTCAAGGTGCGGGGGTTGCACTGTGCGTGTGATTGTCCAGCGGGATGTCAAGGTGTGGGGGCTTTGTGGGTGTGAAGTATGGCTGCTGTCACAAGTTGCACAAGTGGCTTGTGAGCGACTGTATGTATATATTTGCAAGTGACGTTGGCGTTTGGCAGGAAGGCTGAGGCAGCCGCAGCAGTCATGAAGGAGCTGGAGCAGCGCGATGTCAAGGTGCGGCGATTTGTGCGCTGGATACTCAAGACCCAGCTTGTTGCGACTGGTTGCCCAGCTGCCTCAGATGCAGACAGATGCACAGGTTTCGCTGCCAGTACCCTAGAAAGCGCGTGTTGTGGCAGTGCTGTAAATGCATCTGTAGTGTGTCAGGCCCGGCTGTTGGTCTGATGTGCTGGTGTGGCTGCTGGTGTGGCTGCTGCTTTGTACTGGGTGGAGCCCCACGCCTGCCAAGTCTCCATGTTGATGGCCATGCTTGGCTGCTGGGTTTGTGCGCTGCATGCTGTCGCCCTTGCAGATCCGCAAGGACCTTATATAGATTACCCGTCACCATGCTGATGAGCTCATGTGCATGCTTGACTGCTGTGTCATGCTGCATGCTGTCGCCCTTGCAGATCCGCATGGACCTCAAGCACCTCAAGACCAAGCGCCAGAAGGCCCAGCAGAAGCACAAGAACGAGTCGGAGCAGCTAGCGGTGAGTCACGTGTCAACCGCTTTGTGTTACGAATTTGTCAGCTCTGTTACCAACATACTTGTTTCATAGCACCAACAGGCGCTGCAGGCTCACATGTGGCACTGGCGCGCTGCTGCTTAGCTGCTCTCCTGACTTGTGGGTATCTGCATGTGCATGCATTCCATACCGCTGTGTGTGCGTATCATCCTGCAGGCGCTGGAGGCTGACGTGTCGCGCTGGCAGTCTGAGATCCCTGCCGACCAGGCTGCTGCTGAGTCGCTGGGGCAGCAGCTGGCGGCGGCTGAGGCCAAGCTGGAGGCACTACAAGACAGCATCAAGGGGGAAGTGGAGGGCTACCACCAGCAGATGAGCAAGGTGGGGCTCAGTTCTTGGTGTAGTCAGGTTTGCTCATGGTGGATTGCAATGTCAGAAACACCACCAGCAGATAAGCAAGGTAAAGGCGGTAGCTGGGTGATCAGGTTTCGGGTTTAGGCTGGGGCAGCAGCTGGAGGCGGCTGAGGCGAAGCTGGAGGCTCTGCAGGACAGCATTAAGGGGGCGGTGGAGGGCTACCACCAGCAGATGAGCAAGGTGAGGCGATGTTCTTGGGGTTGTTGAGATCTTCTTGGCTGCAGGGCTTTCTGACCCTTATGCGATAGCAAGCGCTGCGCGGCCGCTGCAGGACAGGTTCATGGCGGAATGCAATGTCAGAAACACCACCAGCAGATAAGCAAGGTCAAGGCGGCTGGGTGATCAGGGTTTGGGTGTACGCTGTGGTTTGGTGGAGGCGGCTGAGGCGAAGCTGGAGGCGCTGCAGGACAGCATCAAGGGAGAGGTAGAGGGCTACCATCAGCAGATGAGCAAGGTGAGCGGCATAAGATGATAGCAAGCGCTGTGCGGGCGCTGCAGGACAGCTTCACAGCATCACCGCGATGTAGAAAACACCATCAGCAGCTGAGCAAGGTAAGGGCGGTGGCTGGGTTGTCAGGTTTTGGGTGTACGCTGTGGTTTGGTGGAGGCGGCTGAGGCGAAGCTGGAGGCGCTGCAGGACAGCATTAAAGGGGAAGTGGAGGGCTACCACCAGCAGATGAGCAAGGTGAGGTGGTGTTGCTTTTTGCGCAGCTTGCATGGGTTGCTACAAACAGCAGGACAGCAGCAAACCAGACTTGGAGGCGAGGCAAGGTAAGGCGGTGTCGGTGGTGGGCATGCAGCATGCAACAGCACGCCTGGCATGCTGCACGCAGTCCTGAGCAGCAGATGTGCACGCTTGGCACCTTGGCGCTAATTTGCTGTAAACTAAGGTACCAGACGCCAACAATAGCTGTTCGTGTACTGCTTGCTTATTGTGGTGTGCTGTTGTGTCTGTAGGTGCGCGCTGAGCTGGCACCCTGGGAGTCACAAATGGCAGAGGTCCAGTCGGCCATTGACGTGGCCACCAGCGAGCGCGACCTGCTGCTGAAGCAGCAGCAGGAGGCCAAGGACCGGCTCGCAGGCGCACAGGAGGCGCTGGCGGCAGCGAAGCGCGTGGCAGCTGAGAAGGAGGCTGAGATACAGCAGATCAGCAGCGACATGGAGGCGCAGAGGTTCGCTCGCCTTGCAATAATTGCTTTGATACTAGCTGTGGGGACCCGCCCTGGATGCTGAACTGCCGTGTTTGGGTGACACGATAGGAGCTGCGGCCTGCTCCCTGGCTCATAGTCTGGTGCAGCTCATTGTGATTACCTCATTAAGCCGTTCACTTACTTGGCTATTAGAAGCTCCATTGATGCATCTGCTGCTTCAGCCGCTGGACAAATCTCGTGTGCAGGCACGCTGACATAGCAGGAGCTGCAGCCAGCTCTCTGGCTCATCTTCTGGTGCAGCTCTTTGTGGTTCCCTTAGTAAATCCATTCTCCTGCTCAGTTAGTAGTCCAATGATGCATCTGCTGCTTCACCCGCTGCTGCTTCGCCTGCTGGACGCATCTTGTGTGCAGGCACGCTGCCGAGCAGGCGCGGCAGCAGCTGCAGGCCAGCAGCCAGCAGGAGCAGCAGCTGGAGGGGCAGCTGCGGCGGCTGCGCACCACATGCGCGGGTGAGATGTGCTTTCTGTATGCATGAATCACTGTGTGTACGAGTCACAGACTCAACCACCAACAGTCTGAACTGTACTCCACACCAGCTGTAGCCAGTCGCACAACGTGGTTGCTTTCCAAGTTGCTGCGTGCCACATGTGCGGATGAGCAGCACAGCATGCCAGCCGCTAGCCTGCAAGCACACACGTGAGCAAATGTACACATGAACACTCGCATGCTACGCAGAGTTATCCTGCAGGCCATGCTTGCGCAACCGTTGCGTGGGTCGATGCAACGCTTTTGGCCTACGTTGCATGCACGCCGCGTTGGTTCAGAGCTCAGAGCCTTGCAGCCATGCGCAATCCATCGAAACACTACGCGGTGTGTTTGCCCACACCCGTGCTTGGTGCTGTCCTTGCTCGCTTTGCAGGTCTGAAGGCTGACAGCAGCAGTGCTGCCAGCCAGTCTGCTGTAGTGCAGGCGCTGCTTGCAGCACGTGCTAGCGGGGACATCCCAGGCGTCTATGGCAGGCTTGGAGACTTGGGTGCCATTGATGCCAAGTGAGTCACGTTCTGCCCAAGCACAACAAGTCTGCAGAATTTGCCTGTATTCAACCGCCACCTTTTCTCTTTGCCAGCTCATCAAAGTAGCAGCGGGCTTGTGGCACAGCCAAAATGCCATACATGCTGGGCATTGTCGGATGGCCAGCTGCTGGCTACACGTACTCATATGCTGACGCCTGTTGCATGCTTGTCATGCCACTGCTGCTGTATAGCAGGTACGATGTCGCCATCAGCACTGCTTGTGCTGCGCTGGACTACATCGTGGTTGAGTCCACCAGTGATGCGCAGCGCTGCGTGAAGCTGCTGCACACTTACATTGCTGCTGCTGCCTGCTCTGTGTTGTGTTACTGCAGGTACGATGTCGCCATCAGCACCGCATGTGCTGCGCTGGACTACATCGTGGTGGACTCCACCAGTGATGCGCAGCGCTGCGTGGAGCTGCTGCATGCTTACACTGCTGCTGTTGCTGCTCTCTGTGGACTTGACTGCAGGTATGATGTCGCCATCAGCACTGCGTGTGCTGCGCTGGACTACTTCGTGGTGGAGTCCACCAGCGCTGCGTGGAGCTGTTGCATGCTTACACTGCTGCTGCTCTTTGTTGGGTTACTGCAGGTACGATGTCGCCATCAGCACCGCATGTGCTGCACTGGACTACATCGTGGTGGAGTCCACCAGTGACGCACAGCGCTGTGTGGAGCTGCTGCATGCTTACACTCCACTTGCTGCTCTCTGTTGCGTCACTGCAGGCACAATGTTGCCATCAGCACCGCATGCGCTGCGCTGGACTACATCGTGGTGGAGTCCACCAGCGATGCACAGCGCTGCGTGGAGCTGCTGCATGCTTTCACTGCTGCTGCTGCTGCTGCTCTCTGTCGCACTAACTGCAGGTACGATGTCGCCATCAGCACCGCGTGTGCTGCGCTGGATTATATCGTGGTGGAGTCTACGAGTGATGCGCAGCGCTGCGTGGAGCTGCTGCGTCGCAACCGCCTGGGTGTGGCCACATGCCTCATCCTGGAGAAGCAGAAGGGGCTGGCAGCATCAATGAACGAGCGCGTGCAGACACCAGAAGGTGGGTTGACTGTTTGCAGGCTTGGTGGGGGCAGCTGCAGCAGCCGCTGGCGTCCTGCTGGCACTTATTGCGCCTGGCCGTGTGGTATGCACATGACTTGGTGGTTGTCACACGCATTTGCCTGTTTGTATATGCCAGCATGTGTGGCACAGTCCTTCCGTCAGGGGCCGGTGTCTCGCTCGCCCAGCTGTGCCTGGCCTTCTGGTATGCTCACCTCTAATTGCTCATGCGTCTTTCCTGTGCCTGCCTTGCCGGCGCACTTCTAAATCCCACAGGTGTGACCCCAAGCTACTCCCATCAACTGCTGATCATGCGGCTTATTTGCTTGCCTCCCTGTCATGGCTGCTGCTGCTGCTGCTGTTGACCCACAGGTGTGCCGCGGCTGTTTGATCTGGTCAGTGTATCAGACCCCAAGCTGCGCCTGGCTTTCTGGTATCCCCATTGGTTGCTGATCATGCAGCTTGCCGGCTTGCTGTCTTCGCTGCTGCTGCTGCTGTTGCCCCACAGGTGTGCCGCGGCTTTTTGATCTGGTCAGCGTATCAGAGCCCAAGCTGCGCCAGGTCTTCTGACACCCCCATCGACTGCTGGTCATGCGGCTTATTGGCTTGCCTCTTTCTCACTGCTGCCAACAGCATCCTGTGCCGCGGCTGTTTGATCTGGTCAGTGTATCAGACCCCAAGCTGCGCCTGGCTTTCTGGTATCCCCATTGGTTGCTGATCATGCAGCTTGCCGGCTTGCTGTCTTCGCTGCTGCTGCTGCTGTTGCCCCACAGGTGTGCCGCGGCTTTTTGATCTGGTCAGCGTATCAGAGCCCAAGCTGCGCCAGGTCTTCTGACACCCCCATCGACTGCTGGTCATGCGGCTTATTGGCTTGCCTCTTTCTCACTGCTGCTGCTGCTGCTGCTTATCCACAGGTGTGCCGCGGCTGTTTGATCTGGTCAGCGTATCAGACCCCAAGCTGCGCCTGGCATTCTGGTATCCCCATTGGTTGCTGATCATGCAGCTTGCCGGCTTGCTGTCTTCGCTGCTGCTGCTGCTGTTGCCCCACAGGTGTGCCGCGGCTTTTTGATCTGGTCAGCGTATCAGAGCCCAAGCTGCGCCAGGTCTTCTGACACCCCCATCGACTGCTGGTCATGCGGCTTATTGGCTTGCCTCTTTCTCACTGCTGCTGCTGCTGCTGCTTATCCACAGGTGTGCCGCGGCTGTTTGATCTGGTCAGCGTATCAGACCCCAAGCTGCGCCTGGCATTCTGGTACACGCTGCGCAACACGCTCGTGGCAGCAGACCTGGACCAGGCCAGCCGCATCGCATACGGCTGCAGGGACAAGCGCTTCTCGCGCGTGGTGACAGTGGCAGGCCAGCTCATTGCAGGTGTGTGTTAGTGTGTATGGCACTCTTGTCTTGTGCATACTTTGTTGGTGAGGCTGCAGCAGCAGACGGCTGCAGGGACAAGCGCTGTTTCCGTGTGGTGACAGTGGCAGGCCAGCTCATAGCAGGTGTGTGTGCCGCTGTTTGCACCATACTTATGTCTATGTTGGGTTTGTGTATACCACACCATAGCTGCAGCATGCACTCGCTATCATGCCCTAGGTTAGTAACTGTGTGCATGGCTGAGTGTGGCAACCTTGTCTTGTGCGTACTGAATGGTGTGGCTGCAGCAGCAGCCGTGCTAAAGCGCAAAATGCAAAACGTGCCGTGTGGTGTCGTGCTCTCCTTCTGCTTGCGTTGCCTGCAGAGACCGGCACCATGTCTGGTGGGGGTGGCAAGCCGCGTGGAGGCCGCATGAAGCTAGGCAATGCAGCACCACGAGCAGCAGCAGCAGACGGCAAGGCCGCAGCAAAGGAGCTGGCAGCAACAGAGGCGCAGCTAGCAGAGGTGGAAGCACAGCTGCGGCAGACACGCAATGAGAGGTAGGTGCCACGAGGGGTATGTTGTGTTGAGTTGAATGGCGGTGGCACTGATCTACCCTCCTCAGATACGTGCATTGCTGCATTGAGGTGCGGGCGCAGCCTTGTATTGCGTCCGCCACCTTGTCTTGCATATTCACGCGTGTTGCAAGTTGCGGTGCTGTAACTATATATAGTCGCAGGAACGCTGCAGCAACAGAGGCACAGCTGGCAGAGGTGGAGGCGCAGCTGCGGTAGACACGCAATGAGAGGTAAGTTGACATGGTGTGATATGTTGTGGTGGATGGCAGTCGCAGTGATCCCCAACCTGCTCACCTACGTGCATTGCGGAACTGAGGTGCGCGCGCAGCCTTATCTCATTACGCATGAAGCTAGGCAATGCAGCACCACGTGCAGCAGCAGCAGACGGCAAGGCCGCAGCAAAGGAGCTGGCAGCAACAGAGGCGCAGCTGGCAGAGGTGGAAGCGCAGCTGCGACAGACACGCAATGAGAGGTAGGTTGATATTGTGTGATATGTTGCGCTTGGTGGCGGTGGCCCTGATCGAACCTGCTTAACCACATGCATTGCTGAATCGAGGTGCCGGTGCAGCCTTGTATTGCATCCACGCACTTTGCCCGGCATATATAGGTGAGTGTTGCAAGCAAGGTCGTATCCCCTGCGGTGCACTGCTGTAACTTGCTTTTCAGGGACGCTGCTGCGCGCTTGCTGCTGCTGAGCGTGCGCTGGCTCAGCTTGAGCGCAAGCCACTTGACGCAAACACCGCTGCACTGTTGTAACTCCTTGTGCAGGGACGCTGCTGAGCGGGCGCTGTCTGCTGCTGAGCGGGCGCTGGCGCAGCTGGAGCTGGCGCATGCCTGCACCGCACCTCAGACACGCTAGTTGACACAAACACCGCTGCATCGCTGTAACGTTTTTGCAGGGATGCTGCTGAACGGGCGCTTGCTGCTGCTGAAGAGACGCTGGCTCAGCTGGAGCTTGTGCATGCCTGCACCACCTGAGCATGGCCACTTTAAACAAACACCGCTGGACTGCTTTGCAGGGACGCTGCCGAGTGCGCGCTGTCTGCTGCTGAGCGTGCGCTGGCCCAGCTGGAGCTTGTGCGTGCATGCACCACACCTGAGGCAAGCCACTTGACACGCACACTGCTGCACTGCTTTGCAGGGATGCTGCTGAGCGTGCGCTGGCTCAACTGGAGCTTGTGCATGGTTGCATCGCTTCATCTTAGACAAGCCATCTGACAAGCACACTGCTGTAACTTTACTGTAGGGATGCTGCTGAGAGCATGCTGCCTGTTGCTAAGCGGGCGCTGGCGCAGCTGGAGCTTGTGCAGCTTGTTTGCATTACTTCAAGCAAGCCACTTGAGACAAACACTGCTGCACTGCTGCAACTTTTTTGCAGGGATGCTGCTGAGCGCGCGCTGTTTGCTGCTGAGCGTGCGCTGGCTCAGCTGGAGCTGGCTGCTCCCAAGGCAGCGCAGGTGGCCAATGCCAAGCGAGAGGAGGCAGCAGACCTGCAGGCACGCCTGGCGGAGCTCAAGGTAAAGGTCAGGAGTGTGATGCGGAACATATGTGTATGGTGTATGGTTGATCAACATTGCATGTTCTGCGTCGAGAGGACTTGTAGATGTGAGAACAACAGAGCTGCAGGCGCGTCTGGCGCAGCTGCAGGAGGTAGTGCGTTGGGTTTGGGAGGAGGGTTGTTGGAGGGGTGGGTAGCATTGCCATGCAGCAGGTGGCCAAGGCCGAGCGTGAGGAGGCAGCAGACCTGCAGGCACGCCTGGCAGAGCTTCAGCTGTGAGCAGCCAATCGGCAGTCTCGCGTGCGCAGCTGGCCAAGCTCTGCAACTCACCTGCTATGCCTGCGCTTGCTTGACCTGCTTGCTGTCTATCTTGGCTGTCTTTCTAATGCCACCACGCAGGCTGCCGCAGAGGTCCGCAGCGAGCACGCTGCTCGCCTCTCGGAGCTGAGCAGCCAGCTGGCCAAGCTCTGCAACCCACCTGCTATGCAATTTGTCATTCCGCTTGCTTTACCTGCTTGCTGTCTTTGTCAATGCATAACTTGCACCACTGCGCAGGCTGCTGCAGAGGTCCGCAGCGAGCACGCTGCTCGCCTCTCCGAGCTCAGCAGCCAGCTGGCAGCCTCCAACGCGCAGCTGGCCAAGCTGCGTGCCAGCTGCGCAGGGCTGCAGAAAAAGGTGGCAGGGCTGCAGGAGAAGATTGACAATGCAGGAGGAGAGCCGCTGCGCAAGCAGAAGGAGCAGGTGGCGAAGCTGCAGGTGTGGTGCATGGGAAGTTTGTACAGTGCTCGCGTTTTGATGTGTGGATCTTGCATTGGAGCTGTCAGCTGGACATCAAAGGGAGCAAGGGCGCAGCTACCAGCTCCAGGCAGGCGGCTTGACGCTTCCACAATGCAGGGTGAAGGCTGCTGCTGAGCCCGTGTTGCCTCATTGCTGCTCCTAAGCCCCTACCTGTCGGCCCTGTTGTTGCGCGCAGACCAAGCAGCAGCGATGCGATGTATCTAAAGCCACAGCTGCTTCCAACTGCTGTTGCTGCCTGCCATGCTGTTCATGTGTGCAGACCAAGCAGCAGGAGGCGTCTGCCTCAGCCACCAAGAAGGGTGTGCAGCTCAATGTAAAATGCAGCTACAGCTGTTCCCTGACTGCTGTTGCTGCCTGCCATGCCTGATTCATGTTTGCAGACCAAGCAGCAGGAGGCGTCTGCCTCAACCACCAAGAAGGGTGTGCAGCCCACCTTCATGCAGCTACAACTGTTCCTCACTGCTGTTGCTGCCTGCCATGCCTGGTGCATGCTTGCAGACCAAGCAGCAGGAGGCGTCTGCCGCAGCCACCAAGAAGGGTACGCAGCTCAATGTTTCATGCAGCTACAACTGTTCCTCACTGCTGTTGCTGCCTGCCATGCCTGATTCATGTTTGCAGATCAGGCAGCAGGAGGCGTCTGCCTCAGCCACCAAGAAGGGTGTGCAGCTCAAGGCGGCCAGCAAGCAGCTGGACAAGCTCAAGAAGGACATCACCAAGTCAGGTGAGCGTGCGGCCTTGCTGCTGCTACTGCTGACGGCGGCGGCTTCATCCTCGCTGTGCGGATGCCCTTGTTTGGCACCTCAGCCCCAGTTTACCGACTCACACCGCATCGTGCACCAGAGCATCAGAGCAACCACGTTTGCTGCGGTGGCTGATCTGCCTGCCTGGTCTACAACTGTGGAGCATCAAATGCTGGCTGGCGAGATCAGCGCGAGCAGGGCGCTGCTGTCACATTGCGATTCAAACTGTTGTCCTTCTGTATGCTCTTGCTGTTGCAAGTAAAACTTGTCATTGTCATTTCATAACTGCAGCTGGCGAGCAGGAGAGGTTGGCAGGCGAGATCGACACCGCCATGCAGTCGCTCAATGCGCTGACGGAGGAGGCCGGGGCAGTGGTGGCTCAGCAGGAGGAGGCGGGCGAGGAGCAGCAGCAGCTGGCTGCAGCGCTGCAGGAGGTGAAGGAGCGCAAGGACAAGAAGCAGGAGGAGGTGAGGCCTGCATGCGCTTTCCCATTTTGTAAGACCTGTATGCTGATGGTTTACTGTGACGGCCACACAGGAGCGCAAGGACAAGAAGCAGGAGGAGATGAGGGGGCAGGGAGTGAGGCCTGTATGCCTTGTTTCCAATTGTGACTGCCATTGTGCCTCCGCGCGCCATTTGAGATGCGGGAGCCTCAACTGTGCAACTATCTTCTCAAGGCGCTATGTTTCATGTGGTGGTGGTGCTTTTGCTGCTGGTGCTGTGCAGGTGTCTGTGATCACGTCTTTGGAGGTTGAGCTGGAGGCCGCCATTGAGAAATGTGGCAAGGCAACAGACATGTACCCAACGTATGTGGTGCTGCTGCTGCTGCTGTGCTGTGCAGGTGTTTGCAACCCCATCTGTGGAGAATAGCGATATCATTGATATTATTATATGAGTGGACTATTGTGACAAGACAACATACATGAAGCTGAATGTCTTGATGTAATCAATGTTTGTGTGTGTATTTGTGCAGGTGTCTGTGATTGCGTCCGTGGAGGTTGAGCTGGAGGCCGCCATTGAGAAGTGCAAGGGCGCTGAGAAGGAGCTGGCGCGGAGCCTGCGGGAACTGGGCAAGGCCATTGCAGCAGAGCAGACAGAGCTTAAGAAGTACCAGCCAGGTGGGAAGGGTTTGACTGGCGTGTTTTGCTTGTTTGCTGGTCTGCTACTTGAGACTGCTGACTTGCTTGAGGGCGTTGTTGCTAGAGGGTGGTAACCTGCAGGGGGTCTTCTTCAGGATGAAAGCACCAGTATGTGCCGCATCTGACATCCTGCTGCTGATGCTGCTACTGCTTCATTCCGTTTCTGCATCCGCTGAGTATGTGTATGAGCATTTGCTGATGCTGACATGCAGCCGCCTTCATTTACTGCAGATACTGAGGAGTATGTGGTGCCGGGTGACGGTGGTAAAGGAGGAGCTGCCATTTGACATGCTGATGATGACGCTGCTGATGATGATGACGCTGCTGCTGCTGCTGCTGCTCAACCCTTCCTTTCCTGCAGAGGCTGAGGAGTATGTGGTGCCTGCGGAGCAGCTGGAGGGCGGTGACCCGCAAGAAGCCTTCTTCAGGGTGACGGTGCTGGAGGAGGAGCTGAGGGTCATGGCGCCAGACCTGGGGGCAATCCAGGTGCGGTGTCCAAAACACGCTCCCACTTGTATGACTGCTGCATTGTATGACCGCTGTGTTACCTGGGCAGCAACACCATCATGTATGCCGGAGGGAAAGCTTTGGTTCAACAAGTGCAAGTTAGCACATGCATATGCTGTTTTGTCAGCGTCATGCACGGGGCCGCGGATCCAGACCTGGGAGCAATCCAGGTGAGCAGCAACACCAACAGACATAATGCGCATGAGGACAACTGTGACTGTGTATGCATTTGCTGTGTTGTCAGTCATTGTATATTTGCCCAGTGCTGGAGGAGGAGCTGCGGGTGATGGCGCCAGACCTGGGGGCAATCCAGGTGGGGAGTGCTGTGCCTGTTGAACCTGAGACATCTGGGCCGTCCATGTCTGGGTGTGAACTAGCCCGCTTCTGAGGCAGAATGCAGATTGAATGTTGATCAATATGTGCAATGCTCTGAGCCTGTATGCGTGCCTGTGTCTGCTGCGCTGCAGGCCTACCGTGATAAGGAGGCTGACTTCGCAGCACGTCAGACAGAGTACGCAGCAGTCACAGCAGAGCGCGACGAGGTGAGGCGCAGCAGCAGCAGCAGCAGCTGCTGCTGCAGGAGCATCAAGCCACATGCATGCATGCATGCATGCATGCACCCTGCACACAGAGACCCATGTGCAGAACTGTCTTGTGCTGTTATGCACCTTCATGGCTTGAGTACGCCGGCAGCAGTTCGGAAGAGCAAACCCTGGACTGTCATTATGGCTGGCCGTGCAGTGAGTCACATATGCAGGCACTCTTAGGGGCTACACCCAACCCACCCTCATGCTGTCATTGTTGTTGTTGCACCTAAACTTGCCCTTGTAGGTGCGTGGTCGCTACACTCTGGGTGCCACACCAACACAATCACCGGTTGTCACGCTGATGCTGTCATTGTCCTGATGCAGGTGCGTGGCCGCTACGACGGCCTGCGCAAGTCTCGCCTGGACGGCTTCATGGTTGAATTTGCAGCGAGCTACATATACAGGCACCGTGAGGCCACACCAACCCACTCTGACACTGTCGCTGTTGTTGTCCTTGCAGGTGCGTGGCCGCTACGACGGGCTGCGCAAGTCGCGGCTGGACGGCTTCATGGCCGGCTTCAACTCTAGGAGCCACTTATCCACTCTGATGCTTTTACTTTCCTTGTGTAGGTGCGTGGCCGCTTCGACGGGCTGCGCAAGTCTCGCCTGGACGGCTTCATGGCTGGCTTTACAATCACTGAGCTACATAATACACATACAGGCATTCTGTGGGCCACGCCAACTTCTCTGATGCTGCTACTGACGTTGTAGGTGCGTGGCCGCTACGACGGGCTGCGCAAGTCGCGGCTGGACGGCTTCATGGCTGGCTTCAACGCCATCAGCCTCAAGCTGAAGGAGATGTACCAGATGATCACGCTGGGAGGCGACGCGGAGCTGGAGCTGGTGGACACACTGGACCCATTCAGCGAGGTAAAAAATGATTTGTCATGCCATTTCATGTTGTAGCTTGAAGGGCAGCTGGGTACTGGAAACAAGGTGCGTTTGTTAGCGGCTGGGCATGTTGGTTGCACACACCAGATGATCACGCTGGGAGGTGACGCGGAGCTGGAGCTGGTGGACACAATGGACCCCTTCAGCGAGGTAAGAAAAATTGGTTGTCACGCCGTGTCATGTTGTGGCATGGAGGGCAGCAGGGTCTTGGAACCAAATGTGGCTGGGCATGTTGGTTGCACACATCATATGTTCGCACTGGGCGGTGACGCAGAGCTGGAGCTGGTGGACACAATGGACCCATTCAGCGAGATAAGAAGCATGTGTGGCATGTTGTGGCTTGAACGGCAGCAGGGTGCTGGAAACAGGGGTCTCTGGGCATGCTGGTTGATCACGCTGGGAGGGGACGCGGAACTGAAGCTGGTGGACACACTGGACCCCTTCAGCGAGGTGAGAAGAAGAAGCGCATAGCATTATTGTACAGCCTCAGTAGCAACGCAGTGTTGTCATCAGCGGCAGGTAAGCGCCAGGTGTGTCTTGGTGTGTGCTGATGAGGATCTTGCCTAATCTAGGCGCACGGCTCAAAAGGCTGATGTGTTGTGGGCTGGTAGGCGGGGGTGAGAGAGATGTACCAGATGATTACGTCAGCGTGATGACACAGAGTTGAAGCCTGTGGACACACTCAACCCATGTGTTAGGGTGAATGGCAGGGCAGAGGGTGGCTCATTATGGGTGAAGCCTTTGTCTGTTCATGCTGAGCTCTGACCTCAGTACACAGTTCGTGTCTACCCCTTGCTTGTGCTCTTGTGTGCAGCATGCACCGTATGAGCGAATAATGGGCCTTGCTAGAAGAGCTGAAGCCAAAGTACTTTACTGCTGCAACTTGCACGCCCACCTGCTCCGTGCCTGTTTTCTTCTGCAGGGCATTGTGTTCAGCGTGCGGCCCCCCGAGAAGAGCTGGAAGCACATCACCAACCAACATGACAATGCCTCATTTGTTCGCCTCCCTCACTACTCATCTTCTTTTTTTCAATGATCTGCAGGGCATTGTGTTCAGCGTGCGGCCTCCCAAGAAGAGCTGGAAGCACATCGCCAACCTGTCTGGTGGCGAGAAGACGCTCAGCAGCCTGAGCCTGGTGTTTGCGCTGCACCACTACAAGCCCACGCCGCTGTATGTGATGGACGAGATCGACGCGGCGCTGGATTTCAAGAACGTGTCCATTGGTGAGTCATCGCCAGGCTTGTGTGTCACCATGGTAGATATGATCACAGCACCGTGCGTCTTGTAGCGCTTCGAGAACGCACAGCCTGCGCAACATGTCATATGTTTGACATATCCGGCTCGCCTGCTGGCCCTGCTGCTGCTTTTCTCTGCTCAGCGCTTGCGCTGGGGCAATACATCAAGGAATTCAGGGGCATGTTGGTGCCGCCGTCTTGCGATGCATATAACACATGGTACCTCTGGTTTTTGCCATCACTAGTGTCTGACCAACTTGCGTGCCTGCTGTCCACTCCCCTGTGCAGTGGGCCACTACATCAAGGAGCGCACCAAGAATGCGCATTTTGTCATCATCAGCCTGCGCAAAAACCTGTTGGCATGTTCTGAGAACCAGGTCCTGCTCAACTGCTGGCCCTGCTACTTTTCTCTCATCCGCGCTTGCAGAGGGCCACTACATCAAGGAGCGCACCAAGAATGCACAGTTTGTCATCAACAGCCTGCGCAATAACATGTCACATGTTTCTGACATAACCTGCTTGACTGCTGGCCCTGCTACTTTTCTTTCATGTGCGCTTGCAGTGGGCCACTACATCAAGGAGCGCACCAAGAACGCGCAGTTTGTCATCATCAGCCTGCGCAACAACATGTTTGAGCTGGCAGACAGGCTGGTGGGCATCTACAAGACCGACAACGCCACCAAGACCGTCACCATCAACCCACACCAGTTTGTGGTGGGCAGCGCCGGTGCCGCTGCTGCTGGCAAGGCACGCGGAGGAGCAGCAGCAGCAGCAGCAGCAGGGGATGCGCAGGAGCAGCAGGACCAGCAGCAGCAAGGGCTGCTGCAGCAGCAGCAGCAGGCAGTGCCCGTGTGATGAGCATGTTGTTGCTGGGGTTGCTAGATGTAAAGACGGCTTACCGGGTGGAAATGCTGTCCAGCAGCAAGGGCATCACCCGGCAGTATTAATTCATGACTCATAGGCTGGTGAATGCTGCTGCAGCTGAGGCGGTGTGCAGCTTGTTAGTGGCATCTCTGTGCTGGACTCCATCGGATGCGCTGCTGGGTGGTGTCTTGTGTCGTAGCGCTGCATGAAGCGGTGTCATGAGCAGCTGCTGTTGCTGGGGTTCCTACGGGTGACGTGTGGGTGGGAAGTGCTGCAGCAGCAGCACTGGCAGCAGCGAGAGATAAGGAGGTGTCGCAAGTGTTGCAGTGGCTCGGTTGCAAGCTGCTGGTGCTGCTGCAGGCATGGTGCAGGGCAAGATGGAGCAGCAGCAACGGCACCTGGTGGTGCTGATGATGCGTAGGAGCAGTGGGAGCAGCAGAGGGCTGGTGCAGCAGCAGCAGCAGGCAGTGCTGTTATCACGAGTGGTTGACCGTGTTTGCAGGCAAATTTGCCCGTGGCCTGGAGCACGGAGTTGGGGTTTTGCTGCTGCACCGGATCCGGCATCTAAAAACTGTAGAGTGTCTACGCTGGTGTACCTGCTGCGCTCTGGTCGGCAAGTCGTGTGTTGCTGCTTGATTTGGTGGGCATCGTGGGCATCATAGTTCGCTGCTGTATGTGCTTCAAGCAAGGTGTGAAGGTGCTGTGATCTTGGTGTACAGGCATCGTCACAGCTACGTTACGCAAGCAGCTCCTGAGCCTCAATCTACATACTCACCCAGAGGGTTGGGTGCAAGCTGGCAGCCGTGCACGGACCGCCAGTGGCTGTTACTCTGGTGTTAACTAGTGCTTACATCGCCTGCGTTGCAGAGGCGGAAATCTTGTGCAGCTGTCCGTGCGGAGCATGATATTGCTGCTGTTGTGATCGTCTTGGACCCCATGAGCCTTGTTTGGCTCCTTTGCGGGTGGGCCAGCGGCCCTACTTTGGTAATTCGGTAATTCGGTGATAGCAGCTGTGTGTGCCACAGCCTCATCATCATCATCATCATCATCATCAAATGTTCCACAGCCTGTGGCATGGCATGCCTAGGGTTTGGCAATGTTGCAGTGCTGCTGGCCATTGATTTTTTCTGATGCCGCGGCATTCTGGAGTCCGCAGGCCCTTCCTAGTAGGCGGCTGGTACACAGGCGAGGATGGCCTAGCTAGGCCAGAGTTTTTCGTCTTGTTGCTAGCCGCTGATGGCAGCGCGGCGGGTGCTGTCACAGCTGCCACAGACACGTATATTGTGCTCAGGCTTGTGTGCAATTTGTTCAGCGCAGTGAGGCTGCCAAAGCCGGCTGACGGCGGATGTCAACTCAGCTATCGTCTGCCGGCTTGACAACTAGCAGACAATGCTGCAGCAGGCTGCTAGCAGTCATCAAAACGAGTGCTCCATCTTTGCATGGCGGGTCTGCTCACAACTTGTGGAGTTGAACTCCGACAAGCGACGTCCAGTAGTCAACAGCACGCAGCTTGGCAAAGAAGTCTGCTTGCATGCCACTACCGTTCAGCACGACGTCCCTGTGTACCCTTTCAGAAAGATACTCTGGGAGCTCCAAACGTTCAACTGGCAGTTGATGCTGATCACACCGAATCAGATGTATGGCCTAGCCATCATCATGCATGGATGGTGCCTGTCGTCATCATCATCATCAAGTTACCAGATCAAACCATGGATGGTGCCTGTATACATTGTGCATGCGCACCCAATGCTGCAGCAGCTGTACTGCTGAACCGTTCAGCAGGCTGCTGGCTGATGCCAACCTCTCTTCCCCCCCCCCCACACACACCACACTTCAGCTGCTTGCAACACATGCAATGCATGTGCAGCCTACATAACGGTTCTACAAACTCTTCACTGCAGGTGCTTGCCTCCCTAAAAACACCACACGGTCAGCCGCCAGCAGCAACTGCAACGCATGTGCAGCCTACTAGGTGTTATGATACTGGCTGGCAAAACTTATGACGGTTCTACCAGCCCTTCACTGCAGGTGCTTGCCGTGTCCCTTCTTCTCCTTCATGGACTTGCCCATCTTCTTGGCGAACTCGTGGAACAGGCTGCCGTCAAACTGCTTGCTCATCGCCTCGCGAGGCAGCACGCCGTTCTCGTCCTTGAAGCCTGCGGTGAGGCATGGCAGGAGCAGGACCAGCAGGTTCAGTAGCCATCATCATCATGTACAGCAGTGTGGATTCACATTCGAACGCACATACCGCCATGCGGCAGCACGCCGTACTCGTCCTTGAAGCCTGCGGCAGGGCAGCAGCAACAGGAGCAACAGGAGCAGTGTGAAAGCACATGCAGCCACATGGCAGCATGCCGTTCTCGTCCTTGAAGCCTGCGGCAAGCCAGGAGTGCTGCGGCAACAGGTGCAGCAGGTTCTGTAGGTACTACAGTAGTCATGGTAATGATGTTACACAAGCCATCTAGCATCAACCCCATCGCACCGCGCCCCACCGGACAGGTTCAGTGTGAATGCACCGTGCAGTGCCGGCACGCGGCAGCACCGTTCTTGACCTTAAGGGGGAAGGATACTAAATACCAGGGTGCAGCAAGCCAGGAGTGCTGTGGCAACAGGAGCAGCGGGTTCAGTAGTCATGATACTCATCATCATGTCACATTGTAGGTTACAGCCAGCCATAGCATCAACACCATCGGCGCTGCGCCCACCAAACAGATGCACATGCCGCCATGCGGCAGCACGCCAAATGAACACTGTGGCAAGGCAGTAGTAACAGGAGCAGCAGCACCAGAGCAGGAGAAACAGGGTGTTGCCTGTCTACCAGGGTGACTGGTTCAACCAGCAAGTTGCTATATAATACCTTGTACATGGCAGAAGCTTGGCCCACACTACAGCCCGACAATATGCGCCGCATCAATGTCCCGCAAACTCAGTTTGCCAAACGGTCGCCGCACTGATAGATTTGTGCAGTGAATAGTGCACACGCCTGCAGAATGTGGGGCCCACCTGCGTATGTGACTGTCCACTCCAGCGTTGACGCGATGCGCCCAAACCAGTCGTACAGGTCAGCCTGCTCCGACACCATCTCCATCACCTCCTGCGTCCATTCAATGCAGTGCAAGTTAGGAAGGCAGATTTGTAAGTGATCTTCTGTATGACATGCTAAGCACTCCAGGGTCCCACCGGGTGCATTGGCTGGCAACATGCCTGCTCCAACTGTGACAATCTCCATCACCTCCTGCGGCCATCATGCAAGTCACCTCCTGCGGCCATCATGCAAGTTGAAGTTGGGGCAAGCAGATTTGTGAGCAGAGCTACAAACCGGCAGCGCCGCACCACCCAGAGTGGGTTGCTGGCAACATGCCACTGTGACACTATCTCCATCACCTCCTGCGGGCATGATGCGAATGGGGACAAGCAGCTTAGTGAGTGAAGTTCAGTATGGCATGCTAAGCACTGCAGGGTGTAATAATCACAAAGCCAACAGCAGCAAGCCTATGCAACACCACAGCTAGATGATGGTAGATCTACCCTGAACAGTTCACATTGTCACAGTCACATGGATGCATGATGCATGATGAACGATGCATGATGCCGCGTTCTGCTGTCCCTCTGCCAAAAGCAGAAGCACACTAGCTCAGGGCTGCTCAGGGTGGCAAGCTGCACGCTGCTGGCTCATCCTCACACTCAATGACAATGTGTGCGATGTACTCAAGGCGTTTGACGAAGTAGTACTCACCTTGTAGTAGAGTCCCCCCTTGTTGTCTTTGTCGTACTTGGACAGCATTGCCTCAAAGTTTTGAGGCATGAAGCGGCCCTCATGATCGTACGTGCCGGAGTCAGAGCCACTGCAGCAGCAGCAACAGCAGCAGCAGGTGCCACAATGGTTTCAGTAGTGACGGCATGCCACGGCAGCACTGCCGGCACAACCGGAGGCACAAAGCGACATTCTTGGATGTTCAGGCCAGAGTCTGAGTCACTGTCGTCACTGGCTGAGCCGCAATTTGATAAGTAGCTGAAGCAGAGATTGCTGATGCACTTCGACTTTGACTTCAGAAGCAGTGACTGCAGCACACTTGACAGTTTGCAGTCACAGTGGCAAACCCCTGCTGCTGACGCTGCTGCTGCTGCCTGCGCTCATGCTGTGCACAGCAGCGGTGCTTGCTTGCACTTACTGGACGCACTTGTAGATGTTTTTGATGTGGATGGGCAGCAGCAGGTTGGGGAAGCCATCCTGCAAGTGGCAAGAGGGGCGGTGAAGAGGCAGGGCAGGCAGCAGCATTGTAAGCACTGCTGTTGGCAACTACTTGCAACCACAGCGGCAACTGCAGCTGTCTCTTTTGCAACTTGGCAGCCAATGTCAGCACTGGCTGCTCAGGCTGAGAAGTCCAGCTGATGAAGGGTCACCAAGCCAACTGACACTGTCAAGCTCAGCCACAGCCTGAGGAGCCAACCACCTACGACTGTGTTGTACCATGGCATGGCATGCAGGAACAGCACACGGTGCTGTGACAGCAGGTGCCAGTGGTGACTGCTTGCCTGCTGATCAATACACAAACCACACTAGTGCTCTGCCAGAAGTTGAAGATTGCATGTGCACATGTGTTTGACAATATATATGCGGCCCTCATCACCTGAGGGCCTCAGGTGACCTGTAGCGTACCTGTGTGGGCAGGCTCATGCCTGTGTGGATGAAGAATGGCGCCAGGAATACGATGAGCGGGTTGTAGCCGATGTCGCGGAAGCCGCGGGCAGTGTCCCAGGGCCAGATCACACCGTCCTTGTCCTGGGGTTGGTTGCAACCAGCAGCAGCAGCAGGAGGAGGTTCATCAGCGCCTGATGCATGTTAGCCACTGTACAGGAGTGGCAGGGCTGCTCAGACTACAAGCCTTGTAAACAGTGCCAACTTTGGGCTGTTGATGAAGCTGGCAACTGCCACCAGGCTGGTGACCAGCAAGCACAACGTCACTAACGATGCTGCTGCTGCTGCCAGCAGTGCTGCTGCTGCGGTTGATCACGCCGATGTGTACATGTGCTCACGTAGTCGAAGCACACCACGTGCTGCTGCAGCACCGTCTGGCGGCTGCGCGGCTCCGCGCCATCCTCCTCTTGGTGGAAGCGGTCGGGGGTGTTGTACGCACGCGGAGAGCCTGCGCATGCCACAATGCACAGCATGTGGGTGAGGAGTGCAGTGTGTGTAAATGACACGAGCAGTCACTGAGTGGTCACGACGAGTACATGCGCAGCTCATGGTGCCGTGTGTGCCAGCTACAGCATGATATGTTTTGAACCTGTCCTGCAAGCCTGCTGGAGCCATAGATGTCCAGGCTTCAAGGCAACTGAGACAAAGCAGTGCATTGCATTAATGCTGGTTCTGCCGCTGCTGCTGCTATGCTATTGATGTCGCTGGTGCACATAATACAGAGGGTGATGTGCAGCAGCAACCTCCGTATGCCAGGCTGACACAACCATATTGTTTGTTTGCTGCTGCGTGAGTCGCACTGCACCTGAACACCACAAACGCAGCTTCAAAAGTGCTCATCATTCACATGCTCACCTGGGTTATGCAGCACGTTCTGCAAATCATATGGTGGCTGATACTTGACGGTCACAGGCGCCTCTGGCAGCTGTGCAACCTCTCGAAGGTGACCCTGCTTCTTGTCGTACTTGAAGCGCCCGATCACGCTGACGCGGTGCGAAGAGACACGACTTACGCTGCAAGACGCATCTGTGAAGCTGGCAGGCCTTGCTAGGCACGTCTTGCTGTTCATGATTGCTCACGTAACGGTTTCGCGCTGTTTTGATGTCGTAAGATATTCAGAAAGCACCTGTGGGTCAACGCTCACGTCTCAAGCAATACAGCAAGCTGTATTATGTGGACGAGTCGAAGCACTCGTGTTGATGCAGCTGATGCATAGATGTCATCATCAAGCGCAATGCCTGCGGCATCCCGTGAATGACGAATGCAGCATATGCAAGGACTCCATCAAGCTGTAGATGAAATATACAAGTCGCTCAAGCGAAAGCCGCAATGACTTGACGGAACTCAGGGCGCATGACGTCTAAAAGCAGCATGCATCAGCTTGTGACATCAGGGTGATCCCAGGTGCTGGCTCTCAGGAGAGGGTGGTAAGCTGGCGGGATGTGCAAGGCTTATGCAAGGCAGGACAGCAGATATAACCCATGCACTGGTATGAAAACAGCAGCAGGCAGTGCTGTGTCATGCGTACACTGTAGCTACGCAGGATCCGTCTAATCTAAATCCGCTCTTTTAACAGCCTGTGCATCGTCAGCATACTTTGCCCGCTTGTTGAAACTCAAATCGCCAACAAAAATATGCCACATTGTGAGCGGCAGCATGGTTCAGGCACTGGCTGCTGGGAAGCACCATGCCACGCGTTGCGTACTGCTGCGCATGCTGCTGCTGCAGCAGCTGCTGCTATCGCTAGCAACACAGATGCAAGTCAACAGCCTGCATTAGCCCATTGATGTAAGTCTCGCTGATACACAGCCATTGCGTACTTTAGAACGGGCTTATTGGCAACAGGCATGAATTGGTTCATGCAGTGAACTGGCACCACCATAATGAAAGGTACATCATGTACTGGTGAGTCACCGTTCACTATACATCCACATTGCAAGCATACTGAGTTGAGGCAGAGTACTGTAAGGGATGTAGTGTGTCACAATAAGTGGAATGCAGACAGTGCATTGAATTTTGGCACAATCATAACGCACAGCTGAGCAGCTGAGCTGCAACGTGTTATACATCCACCAGGCACCGTGCTGAGCAGATCACAGCAGTGCATACATGCAAGATAAGGCAGGCTGCAGCACAATGATTCGCACAATCGTACACCACTTGCGTTTAATAATCAAACATGATGTAAGGCAGTGCTTGGGGCTTCTGCTAATAGGTACTGCCATTACTGTCATAGTTTGGCAATTTAAACAACTTCCTGAAAACGCCAGCACACTATGCCTGCCCTTTACTTTGACAGGCCCTGTCAGCCCTGGGCTTTGGATGCCAAATCGTGAAGAGACATATGCCACATTGCCAGCAGCAGCATGGTTCAGGCACCGGGTGCTGAGTTTCATCCTGTCAACGGGATGCTATTGCTGCTGTCAGTGCTGCAGGAGCTGCTGCTATTGCTAGCGACACAATAGGAACGCGCTGTTATGGTACGGCAACCGCACCAAACCAACGCAGCAGCCGAAGTACTTGCTGGCTGGTAGCTCACACTGGCTTGGTGCAACCCGACTGGGGCGGCCTGCAGCCTGCAGTAGCATGTATTTCACGCTGATCAGCGCTGCTTATGCTGACAGGCATTAATCGCAATTAACCAACTAGTCCGGCACCGTACTTGTATCGTGACCAGTACTGCATGCTCTTCATGACCACCAAAGCAGCTGCAACTCACAGTGCCTCACGACCCTTGCAGGCTTGCGGCCTCCACTGGCAACTTCACGGTAGCTGAACAGCTGTGAAATGGACGTCATCGGCGGATCCTGGACTCCAGGTAAAAGCAAACATCATACCCTCATGCAATGCTTGGGGCTTCTGCAAATAAATCACCAATGGTTCTGCCAGTACTGTCAAAGTTTGGCATTCAAACACAACCTGCTGACAGCGCCAGCACATTTTGCCTGCCCTTTGACAGGGCGTTGAATGCCAGATTGCCAAGAGAAATATGCCACATTGTCAGCGACAGCATGGTTCAGGCACCGGCTGCTGATTAGCATCCCGCCAATGTGATGCGCATTGCTGCTGGCAGTGCTGCAAGAGGTGCTGCTATTGCTAGCGACACAGTAGGAACGCGGTGATATGGTACGGCAACCGCACCAATGCAGCCCTCAGGGCTGTGCAGGCTGCACAATGGAACCTGACTGAGCTGCAGTAGGATGTAAGTCACGCTGGTAAGCAACTGCTTATGCTGACAGGCATTCAATGCAATTGACAGCCACATGCTCGGCGCCAAACATGCAGAGCCATCCTGCACACCCGGCGCCCGCTTGCCCACTGACAGCTGGCTGAGTTTACGCTGCTCAGCAGCGGGCATTGCACTGTATTACGTCTGCCTGTGAGCACTCGCACCGCTGATATAGCCAAAATATAGTACGTTTTATGTTTTAGGCATCAACAACAAGATCCTCCGACGGCAGGTGGCAACCCGCCCCCTGTACAGGGGTGGCTGATGACATGTCATGCTGACGTGGCAAGCTCCGCGCGAACCATGCAACAGCAGGAACCTCACGTATATCGTGGACGCTGCGAACAATCTAATGTCAGCTTTTTTGTGAGAGTTGACGCGGCTTGATGCGCCTGCCGTGCTAACGCTGCAGCTGCAGGACATCAAGCGATCGCGGCAACAGCAGCAGCCCGGCGACCCCGCAAACATGCAAACTCACTATATAATATATTATTATGAAGTAAACGAGAATCCGCGGGGTCCTGCGGAATGCTCGATGATGGCTCGTTCATGCATGCTCGCGGTGCTGGCGACAGCAGCAGCCCGGCGACCCCTCAAAAGGCTTATATGTCGCTAAAACATAATTAGAAAACTTCT
Source organism: Tetradesmus lagerheimii (assembly GCA_902809745.2). NCBI lineage: Eukaryota > Viridiplantae > Chlorophyta > Chlorophyceae > Sphaeropleales > Scenedesmaceae > Tetradesmus > Tetradesmus lagerheimii. The sequence continues at coordinate 38,941 of CADDIJ020001620.1, read as the reverse complement.
CGGCAATCGGCGGTGCTTGCGTCGACAGCAGTCGTGTTATCGCCGGCTACACCACGGTCAGACAGACAGACAGACACTTCACCCAGACATACAGACGTAATCCCTTCATGACCTATCGGTCATTGCGGGTACGAGCTGTTCAGGTGAAGGCCAACAGCGACGTGACATAAGGGGTGCCAGCCTGCTGGCAAGCGGGAGATGGGCCACCTTACGCGCAGCAGCAATGCTAAGCACCAAACTCCAAACGCATGGCTGCATTCAAAGCTCAAGGAAACGAAAACGCAAGTGACCAGAGGTTTTCGCATCTATCTAATAGTATGCTTGCATTCACAGCAGTCAGCACAATCACATGCTGTGCAGCGCAATGATCTTGGCACTGCTTCAAGCAGTTGGCAGGCAGGCATATCAAGTTGCGGGCATGCTTGAGCACTACCAACACATCAACACCGCAGCATCTGTCTTCCTGCGATGGCTGAACCAGACAATGCAACAGCAAAACAACCCCAGCAGGGCAAGAGCTGCTAGCCCCCATGTCGCATTACGCACCAGTAGCAGGCACTGGCCGAGCATTGGGAAGCTCAAGGCCGTGATCTACCCCTTGATGAGCTGTATATTATGCCTGCAGACAGGCAGGCGTGCTGCTGCAGCAATCGCAAAACGATATGCGTGCACAAGTGTGTTGTGCAGAAGAGGAGTACTCTTCAGCAACCAGCAATAAACCATCCTGCGGCTGCCAGCAATATAGCCAGCCAACTGATCAGTCCTCATGATGATGCACAGAACTGTCCAAAACAGGAGCATTCAATGGTGGCCAGAACCTCTCCAACACTAAGAACAACCACCAGCATCTTTAAAGAATCATCTCAACAGCTCATGTGTGCAGACATGACACAAGTACGCTAGCACACTGCGCAGCACCAAGGATGCGCTATGAAGTTTTGCAAAGCACAGCAAAGAGCCAGAGTCCGTGCCAGCCTGCGTGGCTCAGAGCTAGAGCGCAAGACACCAATCATCCAGCTTGAATGCAGTAGCATCTGCACCGCCCGAGAACACAACAACGAGGGCACAACCACACACGTCAGCAGTACAAGCAAAAAGAATCAAACGCTGCAAGCGATGAGACTATCAACACAAGCGCTTTGGCACTGAATGTTGGAGGCACCCCGTAGCAAGACGGCCTCCGCCCAAGCCATTGTATGTACCAGCCTCAACTTGAGGTCCCGCTGCGATGTTGGCGACAAGCACCAACTGGTCGACACATCTTTCCCCCATCCCGGATCAGCAGAGGGGGGAGGTGCAAGGTAGCAAGATAAAGGCCGCGAACTTGCAACCTGGCTATGCAGTGCATGAATGCAGCACCCCACGCAACGTGACACGCTCCAAACCAGGCATCCACGACCACAATGCGCGCACTGTGCACCAAACCCTAAGCCCGCACAATGTGCAGGAACACGCTCGTGCCTGGCATCTCACGCCGAATCTCAGCCAGCAACTCACTAGGCCGGTGCCGACGCCTGCGGCGCTTCAGGCCAGCTGGTGCTGCTGCCTCACCTGCGGCTGCTGCTGCACCAGCTACAGCCTGACCTGCAGCACCAACAGCAGCAGCTGCTTGACCCGCAGCAACACCAGCTGCAGCAGCAGCTGCTTCATCGTCTGCCACTGCTGCCTCAACATGCCGCCTCAGCTCTGCCTCAGCTTCTGCCTCCCCGTCGCTCTCAGACGCATCAAAAAAGTCGTCATCATTGAACGGCAGTAGCTGCCCACCAGCACCAGCACCACCACCACCTGCTGCCGCCGCTGCTGCAATCGCTGCTGCTGCCACCGCTGCTGCTGCCCCAGGACCACCTGCGCCTGGTGCATTCTGAGCACCGCCAGCACCAGCAGCCATATGCAGTGGCAAAGGCGGCGGGGCAAAGCCCATCATGCCCCCACCACCACCAGCAGCAGCAGCACCCGGCACAGGCAATGCCGGTGCGCCATGCTGCACTCCAGGCTGCTGCTGCTGGTTGCCGAGCAATGCCTGCCAGCCTCGCCCCATTCCCCAGCCCCCTGCTGCAGCAGCAGCAGCAGCGCCACCGGCCCTGCCGCCACCTCTGCCACCCATTGCCCCTGCTGCTGCCACCTCAGCGAGCATCACAAACAGTGCATTGCGGTTGTCGGGATCAGCTGCACCAGCACCACCTGCTGTTGCTGCTGCTGCTGCTCCAGGAGCCACTGGTGCTGCTGCTGCTGCTGCTGCACCATCCGCAGCTCCAGCAACAGCAGGAGCAGCAGGTGCAGCAGCTGCCCGTGCCGCTGCATTCACCAAGTGCCCCGCATTCTGCCGCGCTGCTGCAGCTGCCCGCTGCTGCTCCGGCAATGGCCTGTCCACTGCCACTTTGATGTTCAGCAGACGCAGGCGTGATAATGTAGTCAGACTTCGGATGCCAGCTGCAGCAGCAGTGTAGCCGCACTGCACCGGCAGCTCTACTGTCAGCTCCCTGAGGCGCTGCGCTGCTGACAACCCCAACAGATCTGCTGCCCCAAACCTCGGACTCGCGCCAATGGTTTGGCCGATTGCATGTGGCAGTGCCAGCTTCAGCTTGCACAGGTTTGCAAGGCCAGATCCAAACCTTTGAAGGCCTACAGGGTCAGCCCAGCTGAAAGATGCAGCGCCACTGCTGCTGCTTAGCATGCTAGATGTGGCGCTGCTGCTGCTGTGGGGGCGGCGCTGCTGAATGTCTGCAAGCAGCTGCCCTTCGACGCTGCTGCTGCTGCCGCTGCCAAAGTGAGAGCAGCCCCAGAGCCACGCAGCCACCAGCTCAACATTCAACCTTGAATCTAACAGATCTGGCAGCGTAACTGCTGCTGCTGCTGCTGTGCTGCTGCTGGCACCAGTACTGCGGCCAGCACCGCTGCTCCGCGCTGCTGATGTAACACTAGCAGCTGCTGCTGCGGCGGCTGCAGGCCCTACCCGCAGGCCAAGGATGCTGCGCTTGCTAACCCCGTCCAAGCTGCTGCTGTAGCACAGCTCACTGAGCTGCACCGACTGCAGCCGCGGCCACATCCACGCGATCGCACCCAGCGGCAGCGGCGGCGGCTCAGATCGCGCACAGATCTCCAAGGTTTGCAGGCCCGTGCTGTGTGCCAGGCAGCCGATCACTGCTGCCTGTACGCCTGAGCAGTCAGACAAGCTCAGCTCACTGAGCCCTGGTAGAAGCACGGGAGGCATCGGCGGCTCTGGCTGATACCGCCGATACGTTATAACATTACTGCTGCTGCCGCCGGCGGCTGCACCGCCAGATCCGGCTGCTAGCATCTTCATCGGTGCTTTCCCCTTTTCGTCTGCTGCTGCTGCAGCCGCGCACCAAGACTCCGGCGTGTTTGCACGCCGCGTCTGCAGCAGCAGCACTGCGTAGCCAGCAGCCGCACTATCTGGCATGGCTTTGATGCTATTGCAGCTCAAGCTCAATCCCTTCAAACTCAGCTTGGTGAGGCCAGCTGGAAGCCAGCCCATATCAAGCTGCGCTACCCCATTGCGTACATAACACAGCCCTCCGGCATGCTCCAGGGTTAGGCTACGCAGCACCGTCAGATGCCCTAACAGTGACAAGACTCCTGGCCTGCTGCCGGCTCCTGCTGCTGCCAATGCTGCTGCTGATGAGGAGGCGCTGCCGTGGCCGCTGAAGCTGCTGCTGGGTGAGAGAGGCAGCGGAGGGATGTCTCCGCTGAACTCGAGCACCTCCAAGCGCTGCAGCCGGCTCACAAGCACCTGCACAACAGAAGAAAATATACAGTGCAGAATGTTGGCAGATCCTGTAGCTTCACCTGCAGCTTCAATACATGCAGTAACCAATGTGCAGCACTACAGCCGGCTCACAAGCACCTGCAGGACAGAAGTGCAGAGCAGCATATGTTACACCACAAAACTGCAGCTTTGATAGGTGCAGTAAGCAATGTCTCCGCTGAACTCAAGCACCTCCAAGCGCTGCAGGCGGCTCACAAGCACCTGCAGGACACAAATGCAGTGCAGCATATGTAACAAGCAGCTAAGGGGCCCTGCAGTTCTATAGGACCAGAAAGCAATGTGCAGCACCTCCAAGCGCTGCAGCCGGCTCACAAGCACCTGCATGACAGAAGAAAATACAGTGCAGAATGTTTGCAAACCCGCACCTGCAGCTTCAATACATGCTATAAGCAATGTGCAGCACTGCAGCCAGCTCACAAGCACCTGCACAACAGATGAGAATACAGTGCAGAATGTTTGCAATTCCGCACCTGCAGCTTCAGTACATGCAATAAGCACTGTGCAGCACTGCAGCCGGCTGACAAGCACCTGCATGACACAAGTGCAGTGCAGCATCTGTAACACAGCAGAGCTGCAGCTTTGATGGGTGAAGTAAGCACTGTGCAGCACTGCCAGATCTGCATGTGCTGGCAACATCCTTGGGAGCCCATATCCTGCTGTGTGGTTATCTGTTGTGCTGATGATGTATACAAGCACATAACCAGGCCACCATTTACATACGACTGCAGCTCGCTGTCACTCTGTGCAGCTCTACCACATGTGCATGCAAAGGAAGCACACAAACTGCACCCACCAAGACTGACAACATAACAAACACCAAACGAACACACAACAAAACACCGAGAACAGCAGCACACCACTCACGTGCACGAGCAGCGCGTCCAGCTGCAGCTTGCTGACTCAACCTTTCTTGCCAGCTAGCAGAACATCGAATACAATCAATCCTGCAGATACTCACATCCAAGAGCAGCGCGCCCAGCTGCAGCTTGCTGACCATCCGGTAGTGCGCAGCACTGACACATGAGCCTGCACAAAAAGCACACCACTTGCACCCAACAGAACCCTGCACCCAACAGCACACCACTCACGTGCATGAGCAGCGCGTCCAACTGCAGCTTGCTGACCATCTGAGCTGCAGGAGGCTCAGGCTGCGCCTCCTCCCTGTCTGCTGCTGCTGCCCCAGGCACATCACAAGCGTGCAAGCAAACAGCATACATACGACAGCACACACTACCACATGTGCCTGCACAAAAAGCACTCAACATGCTCCCAGCAAGACTGACAACAAACAGCAAACACCAAACAATCATCAAAGAACACTTGAAATAGCAGTACACCACTCACGTGCATGAGCAGCGCCTCCAGCTGCAGCTTGCTGACTCCAATTTCTGGCCAGCAGAACATCCTACACAACACATCCAGTATAATACAACCAATCAAGCAGATACTCACGTGCATGAGCAGCGCGTCCAGCTGCAGCTTGCTGACCATCTGCGCTGCAGGCGGCTCCAGCTGTGCCTCCTCCCTGTCTGCTGCTGCCGCTGCTGCCGCGCTGCCCTCGGCAGGGGACGGCAGCTGCAGCAGTGCATTGCCCTCGCCTGCAGCATCATAGCTCAGCCGTGTGAGGCCTGCACATGCAGCAGCAGCAGAGAGGGTCACTGTGTCAGCTCATGTTTTGATGATTGTGAAGGGCTGGGACCAGCAGCGGCAGCAATGCATTGCCCTCGCCAACAGCATCATAGCTCAGCTGCCTGAGGCCTGCACATGCAGCAGCAAATACTGACAAAACATGAGCACATGTGCGAATATTTGAGAAGTGCTGCTGGGAGCAACAGCTGCAGCACTGCGGTGCCCTCACCAACAGCGTCATAGCTCAGCCGCATGAGGCCTGCACATGCAGCAGCAGATACTGACAGATTGTGAGCACATGTGAGACTGATTGAGAAGCACTGCTGGGGCCGGCAGCTGCAGCACTGCGGTGCCCACGCCAACAGCGTCATAGCTCAGCCGCGTGAGGCCTGCACATGCAGCAGCAAAGACCGACAACACGTGGATCATGTCATACTGATTGAAGTGCTGGGACTGGCAGCTGCAGCACCGCATCTGCCATCGCCTGCAGCAGCATCATGATTCAGCCAGGTGAAGCCTGTGCACACCGGAACATTGAGAAGTTATACACAGCCAGCACAACAAAAAGAAGCAGCTGAAGTGTGCCACATGGGGACGGATGAATCGATACCAGCTGCACACAGACAGCAGCGCTTACCTCTCAGCTGTGCAATCGCGGCCCACAAGTGTGGCGCGTCAGCAGCAGACTCGCAGCCCCGTAGACCAGCCAGCCTCAGCCCCCGCAGCAGCAGCATCTGCCGCAGCAGCAGCTGCACAAAGCGCCCACCCCCCTGCACTGCCAACCCTGATCCCCCAAACCCTAGGTCCAGCTCCTGAACCGCGATTGCAGGAGAGCACGCCAGCAGCTGCTGCAGGCGCTGCTGGAGTCCAGACGGACCGGATAGGCCCAGTAGCCGGACCCTCGTTACTAACATGCTGTCAGGTTTCACTGCTACGCGGTTCAGCTGGACTAGCCGTAGCGGCTCGACGGGTGCAGCAGCTGCAGCTGGTGGTGCAGCTGCCGCTGCTGCTGTGTGCGCTGCAGCTACAGCGAGTGCTGCTGCAGCGTGTGCAGCTTGTGCGCCAACTGGTGCTGGAACTGGTGGTTGAGGTAGCGGAGGGGCAGGTGGTGCAGGTGCAGCAGCAGGTACTGGCGCTGCTGGTGCGTTACCATTCATTACTGCTGCGGCTGCTGCTGGGGCTGCTGCTGGGACTGGCCCTGCTGCTGCTGCTGGCTGATCTAGCTGCATTGCTGCCGGCCCACCACCAGCAGCAGCAGCAGCAGGAGCGCCACCACCGAAGTGGATCACATTCAGCGGGTCAACGTAGTCATCCGTCAAGTCTAGTCCAGTATCCCAGTCTTCATCTTCTGAAGTGCTGTCCCAAAGCTTCGGACCATCTGCCAGCTCGTTACGTTCTGCTGCCCTGGCAGCAGCAGCAGCAGCGCCAGGACCAGCACGTAATCGCTCTCTCTCACGCAGCAGCCGCATTCGGTCGCCCTGCCGCGACAACTCCTGCCAACGCGCCAGCTGGGGTGCCGCTGCCGGCTGGTGGTCCTGCTGCTGTTGCTGCTGCTGCTGCACCGGCTGCGGCAGCGGCGCAAAACGAAGCTGCGCACGCTGCTGCTGCCCCAGCATCTCCCGTTGCCTCTGCTGCCGCTGCTCAGACGCAAACTCTGCTGCTGCCGCTGCTGCGTCATGAGGAACCATTGTACTCGTTGCCCACTCGGCAAATGACATGCTCTGCACTGGGGGCGCTGGCTGCACTGCTGCTGCAGGTGCAGGTGGTGCTGGCGCTGCTGCAGCAGCAGCACTACTGCTGCTGCCAGCGCCATTTCCAGCAGTTCCAGCAGCACCAGAGCTAGCAGGTGGATGGCCGTTGCTACCAAGCTCGCGATCTAGCAGCTGCAGCGGTGACAGATTGGCAGCAGCAGCAGCCGCAGCCGCCGCTGCTGCTGCTGCAGCAGCTGATGAGCCTGCGTGGCCCAGCTCTCGATCAAGCAAGTTGAGTGGCAGTGCATTGACCCCACCTGCACCCGTGCCTGCAGCGCTGCTGCTGCCACCTGCTGCTGCTGCTGCAGACTGCTGCTGCTGACGTCCCCTGCTACCAGGGGCTGTAGCGCCGTTGCCGCACACTGCTGCACCATATCTTGCCCCAGACCCAACCCCTTCCCTCCTGTTCAGCCTTGACTGCAAGCTGTTAAACAAGTCAAAGCAGTCTCTATCCCCTCCCGATCCCCTGCGATCCTCGTCAGCGTTATCCTCCTCATCATCGTCGTTCTCATCGCCTGCGAAACCGCGTGGCTCCCGCAGCCGCTGCTGCCGGCGGCCTGCCAGCAAGTTGGCCCTGAGGCGGCGGCTTAGAGAAGTCAGCCCACCCTGCTGCTGCTGCTGGCCCTGTTGCTGCTGGGTTGCAGTGCTCGCAGCTGCGTTGAGCTGTGCAGAACCGGCTGCTGGTGGCTGCTGGTTTGTGCTTACGCCAGCAACGCCGATCGTGCCAGGCCCAGCAGCAGCAGCAGCTTCTGCAGCAGCATTCAAGCCGTCACAGCCCGCAGATCCCGCTAGCCCCGCTGCACCTCCAAGGTTTACACCACCCAGAGCGTCACCAGCCATGCCATCAAACAAGCTGTTGTTGGTGAGCAGGCTAGCTGTGCGCGGCATATCGATCGCCATTGCTCCGCTGCTGCTGCCAGCTGCTGCTGGGAGTGGTGGCAGCTGAGGTTGTGCATTGAGTCCGGGTTGTTGCGCTGGATAGGCAGCACTTGCTGGCCCCCACGGAGTGGTGCTGCTGCCTGCCCCTGCTGCTGCTGCTGCTGGCGCTGCTTGCGCATGGGAGCCATGTTGTGCTGGATTATGAGCAGTCACGCCCCATAGTGCAAGGCCACTACCTGCTGCTGCTGCTGCTGCTGACGATGATGACTGTGTGTTTGCGTGGAGTCCAGCTGCTGGTGCCAGATTGACAGCGGTGCTGAGGCCCCATGATGCAGGCCCAGGCCAACCAGCTGCTGCTGCTGCTGGTGGTAGCCCAGTGTGTGCAGTAAGCCCGAATGGGGGTGGGGCGGCCAGAACCCCAACACCTGTGCCTGATGGTGCAGGCACGGCTGCTGCTGCCGCCCCAGGTGCTGCTGCTGCTGCCGCCTGCTGCTCTTCATCAGCCAACCCAGACAGGTCCATCAGAGGATGTGCAGCAAGGGATATACCAGTGCCAGCAGCAGCAGGCGGCAATCCCTGCTGCTGCTGCTGCTGTGAGGGGCCGCCCAGCATGCCAGTGCCAGCAACAGGCAGCGGCAACAATCCCTGCTGCTGCTGCTGCGAGGAAGTGCCCAGCATGCCAGTGCCAGCAACAGGCGGCACTCCCTGCTGCTGCTGCTGCTGCTGCTGCGGGGGACCCCCCAGCATGCCAGTGCCAGCCAAGCCACCACCATACCCACCCAAAGCGCCGCCGCTGCTGCCGCTGCTGTTGCGCAAAGCTCCACTGCTGCCAGACAAGCCTCCAAGCCAGACACCGCCTCCAAGCCAGACACAGCCCATCCTACCATCCCTACTAGCAGCATCGCCCAACCCACCTTGGCCCCTGCTGCTGCTGCCCTGCTGCTGCTGGTACCTAGAGTCCCTAGGGCTGCTGCCGCAGCCGCGCCTAGCCACCATACGGCCACCGCGAGCGTGCCCTGCCTCATCCCCGTCACCATCTTCATCACTGGCAGCAGCAGCAGCAGAATTGGCTGCAGCGGCCGCATCCTGCTGCTGCTGCTGGGGTGGCTGGTGCGACTCGCCCTCACTGAGGGGGCTGTTTGCATTGCTGTGGAATAGCCGCTCCGCTGCAAGTGCCCGCTTCATGCGCATTGTCAGCATGCCAGAGGGACTAGCCTTACCGTTGCTGCTGCCACCACTGCCTGCACCGCTGTATGACCCGCCTGAACCACCCCCAGCTGCTGCTGCTGCTCCACTAGAGCCTGCTGCTGCACTGCTTGAGCCACCACTCCCAGCAGCAGCAGCAGCCTGTTGGCCGCAGCCATGGAATGCCGCTGGCGATCGCCGCTTCTTGTTTGATGCTGCAGCGGCAGCTGCCTGCCCTGCTGCTGCTGCTGCCACGGCAAATGGTGAAGGTGTTGCTGCTGCTGCTGCTGCTGGTTGTGCTGCATGCGCAGCGGCCGCACCCTGCTGCTGCTGCTGACCTGCATCCACATCCATTGGCTCAGCAGGGTGAGCTGCTGTGGCCTGCTGGCTGCCCGCTGTTGTCCCTGCTGTCGCTGCTGTCCCTGCTACAGCAGCTAGACCTGCTGCTGTCGCTGCAGCTGCCGCAGCAATCGCTTGTGGCGACGGGATGTCAAAGAACTCATCGCAGAACTCATCAAACACTGCTGCAGCTTCTTGTGGTGGTGGTGCTGCTTCTGAAGGTGGTGGTGCTGCTGCTGCTGCCGCTGGTGCTGGTGGTGCTGCCTGTGCAGCAGCAGCAGCAGCAGCTTCACCCCACTGGCCTCGCATCCACCTGCCACGACCTACTCCTCTGCGCTCTTCAGCAAACAACTCCTCCTCATCATCAAACATGTACGCTGCGAGCATGCGATCCATGACGTAATCGTCCTCATCGCCAAGCATCATGCGGCGATCAAGCAGCATCCGGTGATCTAGCATGCGGCGGCGGGCTCCCGGCTCGCCGCGTGCGGCCTGTGCACGTGCAGCTGCACGCTCTGCACGCATGCGCCTGCCGACGCCCATCATTTCGAAGCGATCGAAATCGCGTGCTGCGGGAGCAGGCGCCGCACCTTGCTGCTGCTGCTGGAGAGCACCTAGACCAGCAGGTGCCGCACCGCCACCGCCACCACCTGCTGCTGCTGCCGCTGGCTGCTGCTGCTGCTGGCTGTTTCCGCCGCCAGCTGCTGCCGCTGCTGCTGCTGCTAGTGCCCCCAACATGCCACCAGCAGCACCACTGAGCTGACCTGGCCCAGCAGCAGGCGCAAGCCTCGCTGCAGGCACAGGGGGTGCTGGCGCTGGCCATAGCTGCTCATCGTCATCATCCCCAAACCCTAGGTTTGACCCTGCACCTGCAGGGTTTTGCCCGTTTGTACCGCCTGAACCCGAGCCCGGTGCAGGCAGGTCATACAGTGAGATGTCAAGGCACGCTGCTGCTGCTGTTTTAGCTGCAAGGGGGTCCATCATAGCCAGCCAGTTGGCACGAGGCCGCTGCTGCTGCTGCTGCTGTTGAGCGGGCTCCGCTGCTGCCTGCTGCTTTGCTGGTACATCAGCAGCTGGCACCGCATCCTGCTGCTGTGGCACTTGCTCATGTTGCTGTGCATCGCCCCCTGCAGCAGTTCCAGCAGCAGCGGCGCTTGCTGCACCTCCGCTGCTACCTGCCTTCACCGCTATCCAGCAAGCTGGCTTCTCACCAGTCTGCACGCGGTCAAACACAACCGCCTCAGCCTCCCGAATCATACCCCATCCAGTCCCCAGCCGCAGCCGCAGCCGCTGCAGTCGCGGACACGCCCCAAACAGCGCATGTGCCTGCTCCGGTAAGTGCGCTGGCAGCTGCACTGCACCCTCGACGTGCATCTCTATGTCGTGGACCTGCTGCAGCTTGTGCAGGTGCAGCAGCAGTGGCGCGAGGCCATCTGCGAGCCAGATATCTTGAGACTCTGGCTGCAAGCCGAAGACCAGGGTGCGTAGGTCAGGCAGGAATGCGAGGAAGGGCAAGCCTGCAGGACAACACAGCATAAGGCCACCGCGTTGAGAACATTATGTCACCGCGCAGCAGTCACACATGCAGGGGTGCGAGGACGGGCAGGTCTGCAGGACAACATAAGGCCACAGCATTGACGGCAAAATGTCACAGCATTTAGACATGCATGGAATGCGAGGATGGGCAGGCCTGCAGGACAACACAACGTAAGGCCACCGCGTTCAGGACATAATGTCACCAAATTCAAACATGCAAGAATGCGAGGAAAGGCAGGCCTGCTGGACGACTTTACCCCACAGCATTCAGTGCAAGCTTTGGTGTCAGGTGGCGAGCGTACAGTTGTTTTCATGCATGTGCATGGTGAAGGTGTCACTGGGTACACAGGGCACACCGCACTGCAGATGGCAGCAGGCAGTGGGTGTGCTTGCTGGCTTTGGTGCATGCAGCATACTAGACCGTGTGTACATAGCAACGCGCAGATCAAACACAACTGGCTGCTATCACTTGTCACAACACAGGTGGGCCGCAGAATTCCACACCAGAGCCCTGCAAGCGCACTAACAGCAGTGCTGCAGGCCCACTGCCTGGCCAAATGTCTGCTGTCGCGTGTCATGACACAGGTGGGCCGGTGCATTCCACACATGAGCTCTGCAAGCGCACTAGCTGCAGTGCTGCAGACCCACTGCCTGGCCTGTAACACATCTGCCGGCGACGTGATGCATTCTGGATAAGTATGAGCTCTGCAAGCGCACTGACTGCAATTTTCAAACATTAAAAACCCCGCTGGCGCACCTGCTGGCGACGCGATGCTGCAATGTGACAGCTGCAGTGTCTGCAGCGAGCGCAGTGACGATAGCCACTTCATGTCTGCATGCGGCACCAACAGCACACAACACTGGTGAGAGCGCTTCGGCAACAGATAAATGTTACTGCTGAGAAGATGAGTACCTGCACAGCCCTGAGCAAGACCAACACTTCCATTGCAGAGCCGCCGCAGCAGCGACCGTACATCTGCCGCTTACGATGGCTGCTGTGAACGGGCGCTGCTGGTGCTGCTGCAGTTGCCGCATACTGCAATATGCAAAACATGGCTTCCTGCAAGCACGGCACGCATCTGCTGCCATGCTGCTGCTGCAGTTCGCTGCTGCAGTGCTGCTGCCGGTGCAGCGGTGCTGCTGCTGCTGCAGTTTGCTGCTGCTGCGCTGCTGCTGCTGCTGCTGCAGTTTGCTTTTATGCTGCTGCTGCCGGTGCTCACCGTCAACGTCTAAGTAAGGCAGGCTGCAGTCTCGAGGGTTCCAGTACAGCCTGCCATCCAGCTGCAGCTTCTCTGAGTTGTACCTGCGCAGCACGATGACAGCAGCACAACAAGCAGAGCACATGTCGACATGTCGGCAAGCTGTATGTAAAAGCCTGCGCCGCATTACAGAAAGCAGCACTTGGTGCTGCTGCGCCCCCCCGGCATCGCTGAACTGAGCATGTTGCCGCTGTTCGGCAAGCCCAGCTACAGTACGTGCAACTTGAAGTCCCCGCACAATCGCTGCAAAATGCAAGGGCTTGCACAGGCTTCTGACTGCGTTGTAACCAACACGGTTGCCAGCAAAGCACAGCGGAAAGTCAACGTACCGGCTGAGCAGCCACAGCAAGCGCTGGTCGTCGATCGCTGCCCAGTCAGCGCCAGCCGGCAGCCACAGGTGCCAGCTGTGTACGTTGCGGAAGCGCCTTCCCAGCTGCTCCAACTGACACAGCAGCTGCTCGTGGCTTGCAGGCATGCACATCTCGCAGTGCACGACGTCGTGTGCAAGCTGCGCTGCCCACACCTTGCACACGCGTGCTGCTGCATCTAGCTCCCCCGGGCCTAGCTGCTCCCGCAACACCTGCAGGACATTGGCAAGACAGCTTGTTTGATGCAGGAGTGTTACATACAGCATGAAACAGGAGATGACAGCTAAGCTGTTGCTGCTGCAGCTGTGCTGTCAATCATGCGCGACTGACATGCGCGACGTCAGCAGCTACCAGCTACCAGCAGTGCTGCAAAAACGGCGCTGCAACTGTTCCTGCAAGTGTTTACTGCCCTGGCTGCTCCAGGCCAGATGTTATGCACAACAGCAGTTAGCGGCTGAAACCCTGTCTCCAGCAGCTGCAGGACGCGCCGACAGCAGAAGCCAGCGCTTGCTATAACAGCTGCAAGTAAGGCAGACGGAACATCCTGCTGTACCAGCTGCTGCTGCTGTATATGCAGTCTGAAAGGAAAGCGCGCAAGTCTACTCAATGCTGCTGACCCTTGCACTGCTGCTCAGTTGCACGCTGCGATGGTCAATGCAGGCTGCGAGCAGCTATGCAGCCACGCATAGCGCTCCAGAACGTGACTTATTACATTTCTGGCTGAAGGCAGGCATGCTAGGCTTGTCAGAGCTTGCATGCATGGTAGCTCCCCCAGAGAGCATTTGCTGTGTTCAAGGCCTTGGACCAGCAACCTATGTCGATCTGAGACCAGCGCTGCCCACCTTGATGAGAGGTGCACAAAGTTCGTGGAAGGGCCGCTTCTGAGCCCCTGTGAAGACGTACACGCCATGGTCAGGCAGGGAGAGAGACTCTTGGTTGCCAAGTCCGTGCAAAGCTTCGGGCCACGCACCTGCCCCTGATGCTTCGTCATCCATCAGACAATCCAAAGAAGTATTCATATGCTCCTGGCTAACCCCAGCAGGCCTGGATTCTCAGCACAAAAGGCATCCCATCATTGCACGACCTCGGTACTGGCGTAATCAGGAAATATATGCAGATACTGAAACAACCAATCAAGTAGTTTCGATCCTTGCACGGGTTGCAGGCTGATGCAGCCAGGAAGCAGCACGAAAGTCATGTAACAGTTGTTGAATGAGGTTGCTACCGGGTGAGGTACAACGCATGCTCGTCAATGAACACGCTTTTGTGACGCTGCGTTGCTTGTGCAGCATCCCGAAACGGCTGCAGCCGACACATACGCCCCCTGAACTGATCAGCTCCTCCTTCTCCGCTGTGACGCCGGTTAATATCTGATCCCTTGTGGGATCATTGATCCTTGAATCAAAAGACACTCTGCAACTGCAGGAATAGCAGCGGGGACTCCAGCAGGGCTGCAGCAGCCTGTTTGCTGGCTGAGCAGCAGCAGCAGCACCTGCAGCCATGGGGGATGCTCGACCCACAGGCTCGCTGGGGCCTCGCCTGGCCGGCAGGCTTACAGCTGACCTCATTCTACGGAGCCCCCAGTACATGAGCTGCATCAAGTACTACGAAATAGACCTCCGGGGTAGGCGCCGCTGCTGTGACAGCTGCTGCCGTTGTAATGTGTGAAACAGCCGAGCGCTGAACCATTTGCTTGTGCCTGCTAGGCAACAAGATCGGTGCTATAGAGAACCTGGGAGTAACAGAGGTGAGGCGGTGCAACAGCACAGCACATAGCACATTTGCCTCAGGATACAGAGACTGTGATGCAGGTTGAAGCAGTGATCAGCAGCAGCCCTCCACAAGATGGCACTAGGCGCTTGGCATGAACACGCGATCTTTGCCAGTTCACATTGCTCAAGCAGAGAAGCAGCAGCAATTACGCCATAATCCTCTAGTGTTCTGCTTCAGGTACGCATGTGGCTGTATGTGCATAGGCACATGCACACTGTGCAGCATATGTATCTTGAATGGTTGAGCGCCCCATAGTAGCAGTCAACCTGTCGTGTCAGGCGTATTTGAACAGCAACTGTGACAGCTCTGGTTGATTGCTTAGTCCAGAGTACGAGCACCTCCCAATGTTCCCTTACCACATGCAATCACCTGTTTGGCCCTTGTTGTGTTGTTTGTGCTGTGCAGAACCAGTTTGACAGCATAGACCTCAGCGATAATGCTATCGTGCGGTTGGAGGGCTTCCCGCGCCTGCCACGCCTGAAAATGCTGCTGCTCAGCAACAACCGCATCGCAAAGATCGCGCGCAACTTGGAGGGTGAGCAGGCAGCACATACATCTGCAGTGACAGGCGGCACAAATGCACAGGCAGTATCATCAATCAGTGTGCGCAGCTTTAACCACCCACATTTATATATACAGATTGGTACTCAATGGCACGCACAGAGGACAGAGCTTATAGCTTGCATCATGCAGTGTGCCTGAACTGCTGCATGGTAGCACTGCAGCTGAGCTGGTGACCAATCTGCTCAGCAGCGACTGGTGGTGTATTCAAAGTTGCGTGCACTGTAACCCCTCTATCTATCTATCTGTATCACGTCAATGTCTGCTGCTTGCTGGTGTTGCACTGCAGCGTCTATTGGGCACCTGGAGTCACTTGTGCTGAGCAACAACAAGATCTCGGAGCTGCGGGTGAGCTGACACACAAACACACAGGTACAGGACGCTTTGACTTGATCTGCAGCAGCTCTCACAATCAGGTGGTCGCAGCTACAGGGGGTTTTTGTCAAGTAGCAGCTGTGTGTTCATCTTGCTTGTTCATGTGCGCAGTAAAAAGGTCAAGATCGCAGCTGTATCCTGCCCTGGTTGTCGACACAAATAAACCCACCAACGCTGTTTCAGCGTGTTCCTGCACAGTTAAATGGTACCCTGTGCAATTCGGGCCGAATCACCTGACTTGTTGGGTTGATGTTCACTGTGCCTGCAGAAACATTGTTGAGTCAGTAATAATTAGGCCATGTTGGACGTGGCCTGTCTTCTACTGAGTCTTCCTCTTTCTTCACTGTGCCCGTGCTGTGCGCTGCTGTGTGCTTGTAGGACATTGACCCGCTGTCCACGCTGCCGCGGCTGACCACGCTGAGCATCTCAGGCAACCCAGTCGCACTCAAGAAGGAGTACAGGTGCGGCAGCAGCACACAGCACTACAGGCAGCACACGAACAACCTGGCCACTTTGCATAGTTGCGCAGCTCAACGCATAGTTGCGCAGCTCAACACATAGTTGCGCAGCTCAACGCAAGTTGTCAAATGCCAACACAGAGCAGCCTGCAGCCGCACACAGTACTGGCATTGCTGCAAGTAGGGCTGTCTGACGGCACACAACTTCAGCATTGCCATTGGCCCAAGTGGAACGCAGAGCAATCATGCCACCAAGGGTGCATGGATGTTGGCAGATAGCACCGTGCAAGTAAGTGACTCGGTCGCTTGCTGCAGGTGTGCACAATTTCTGATGTTGTGCTTGTGTTGTGCGCAGGCTGTACACCATCAGCAGGTGTCCAAAGCTGAAGGTGCTGGACTTCAAAAAGGTCAAGCAAAAGGTAGGCGCAGCAGCTTGCCTGCTAAGATCAAGCAGCGATCAGCAGCTATTAGTTCTTCTTCTGGCACTCAAGAGTGCGCTTACAGTGCAGGGCATTACTGAAAAGTGGACAGCGGCACCCGCTGAGGCTGCTGCTTGCGCCTCTCATGTGGCTGATGGAAGCAGGCGCATGCAGGACTTGACCATGCTGATCTATTCTTGTGCCGTGTTGCTGTTCTGCTTGCAGGAGCGGGAGCAGGCAGAGAAGCTGTACGGTACCCTGGAGCAGCAGCAACAGCAGCAGCAGGAAGGCAACACTTTCGAACCAGGGGAGGGTCTGCCTGAGACAGCAGCAGCTGCGGCCATGGATACAGATGAGGCAGCAGCAGAAGGTGGTGAGGACGCAGGTGCCAATGGCGAGGCAGCAGCAGCAAAGCCTACAGCAGCGCCTTCCGCTGAGCAGCTGACAGCAATCAAGGCTGCTGTGGCGAACGCACAGACTCTGGAGGATGCTTGGAGGCTTGAGCAAGCGCTAAAGGCTGGTGATATGCCATCAGCACTGGCACGCAAGGAGGAGGAGCAGCAGCAGCGGCAGCAGCAGGACGGTCCGGCAGCTATGGATGAGGGCTGATGTGTTTACGCATGTCAGGCTTGGACTGCATGGGAACGTAGGATTTGGTGAACCAGTATGTGCGTGTTGTTGCGAAGATACTGAACACCAGTTGCAGTTTGAGGCAGCTGGGACATCTTTGTGTTTCAGTGTCGCTACTGTACGCTTGGCCAGGCCTCAGACAGAGGGGTGGTGGCTTGGCAGCTGACACTGTGTGACAGTGGGTGGCAAGGTTTTGGCCTTTTTGTCGCATGGTAACAGGCCAAATGGCAGATCACAGGCGGTGGCAGCAAATGGTGCGTGCTGCATGCTGACCTGGCATGCTGGCCGGCATGGTTGCAGCTGATCTGTGACCACCCCTGACACATTGCAGCATAACACGTTCCTTGAGGTGATCGACGTCTCAGACGGTCTGATTCGGCTTACTTATGGGACGAGTGTTTGAGTGGTGGTTCGACTGGCCGCAGTGTGCTGAACAGAAGTGGACCAGTACAGCAGCAGCGCCACGCCTATCCGCAAACCTTTCAATCCGTTGAATTGCAGAGTGCCTTTGTGACAGCATCAACTGTATTCGTGCGATCCCCTGCTACAACAACACTCGAAACTGCAGCCATCAAAGAGTCCTGAATATGCAACGGAAGCACTGCATGTCGCGGCAAGGTCTATGTATCAGAGATTTAACTACTTCGGTGGGCTGTGTGGCGCTGCTGTTCAACCTGCTGCTCGCGCGAGGTGGTTGTCTGCGTCCGTTGGCCTTGACCTGCCGTTTGGGGGCAGCTTATGGGAGGACAATCGATTACCGATATCGTATGGTTTGAAATCATGCTAACATAGCTCTGGTTGGCCCATAGCGGGTGGTCCATGCATGATGTCCTGCCTCAGCAGCAGTACACCCAGCACTGCTGAGCAATGCTACCAACCGACCTGCTCCTGCCTATATTGTGACACGACTTCCGCATGCCGAGTCACCAGTAATTCATAGTGATGGAGGCAGCATTGCTCAATTTCACTGATGTCAGCAACCGTTGCTGCTATTTTGTTTGCACAGCTGCTGCGTTGGACACGGTCTACTCGTGCCAAACACCTGGCAAAGTAGGGGCAATTGGCTGCTGGCATGACGAGGCAGGATTTGTCACAGGACTGGCCTTTGAGGATGACTATGGCGTGAAAACCCCAGCAATGTGTAAGAGCCATGGCGAGCCTGATGTCTACATCCCGCTGCGTCCCCATGAGTCCATTGTTGAGATCATCGCCTGTGAGGGCCTTGTGCGTGACAGCGGCTACAGCCTCATTAAGTTCTTGACAGATGGCAGCGATGACGGCTATGAGTGTGGCTATGGGCTCAGCGACTATGATGTTGCAGAAGCAGCGCGGCTAGGACAGCGCTACAAGTATGCGGGCATCAGCAAGCATGAGCTGCGGTTGAAGAAGTACGCCAAAGTGCCAGGCAACTGCAGGAGCATAACATCAGGGCGCGTGCCACGCTGGTTCAGGCGGGAACAGCAGCAGCACCAGCTGAGGGCGGCTAGCTGGTGAGCCAGCTTCAAGAGCAGTTTGTGCTTGCAGGAAACTGAGCACTGGCACAGCCAAAGCTTGCAGGACAGGCTGTTGCAAGTGCGGCAGGCCAGCCCTATGACACGCGACCGTCAACAGCATGCAGACAAGGCACAGTGTTTGCAAAGAAGCTTAGCATCTCTTGACACTGCCCAGCTCACTGAGCTGCCGCTGGCAGCGGCAGGCATATGAGCAGGCTGCTGAACATGTCTCCAGCAATGGCAATGCACACCTGCCACCACGCCAGCCTTTCCTGCAAGCTCACACCTTGTTCTTGCGCACGTTTCCTGCTCACAGGTACACTGACAGCTCCTTTCATGGTGAGCGCTATACGCTGGAGGGCAAAACATACGACAAGCTGGGAAACATTGACCCAGTGACTGGGCGGGAGTGCAGCAATTGCGGACCAGCCGGCTACTACTACACACAGGTGAGTGCTGCCAGCTGCGGCACGGCAGCCTTTGCAGATGTGCCTCTATTGTGCTTGGATCTGCAATGCGCCTGGAATAGGCTGGGAGCCAGCACAGCAAGGCTAACAGACACTACACACAAACCTGGAAGTCAACGCTGCACACCCACTTGCCCTGCTGACATGCAGGTCTATCCTCTGGCACAGCTAGAAGCCTCTTGTTCAGCAGACGGCACACGCCTGCAGCAATTGGAGAGTGCCTGCTGGAACCAAGAGTACAGGCCAGCCCCCAACCTGGTCGTGCTTGCAGTCACATTCCAGTTCAGTGGCGACTGCGACGGCTGCATTGCTGGCTGCCCAGACGAGAGGCGGTCGGATTACGTGCGCTCGCTGGCAGCGTATGTATTGTCCGAGCAGCTGCTGGAGTATCGCGTGGACGCTAAAGTCAAAGCAGCAGTGTTGGAGTGCAAGGTGAGCGGCAAGGCGCACTGCATGTGATTTACTCAACTAGTCATGGCGTGAGCAGGTGTTGGCCTGCACAAGATGAGTCCCTGGCAATGCGCAGTCTAAGCATACGGACTTTCTGCACTCTGCTAACATTCACTGCTGTATCCTCTTCTGCCTTCTGTCCTGCTTTGCAGCCGCCGCTGACATACGTGCTACACAACACCTCCCTGTCAGTCGCAGTCAGTGCGAGCATGAACCAGCGGGAGAAGGAGGATGTGCAGCTAGTGCTGCACTCCTGGCTGCAGGGCTGCGACAGCAACCTGTGCAACTGCCTGCCGCTAGGCATCTCCTGCAGTGACCTCAGCATACTGGGTGTATCGGTGAAATTCATACCCACAGTACCTAGGGGAGTGCAGCTGGAGTACCCCAGCACTGAATTCATGGAGGCATATGACACAGCGCGGACCAGGGCAGTGTTGCGGCAGACGGCAGAAGCAGCGAGCCAGCAAGCCAACTCTGCGCGCACACAGGTGATGCCGCCTGCCTTCTGATCAGCTTGGAGACATCAGCTTCATGACATCCAGGTTGGATGTTGTGTGTATATCGAAGATACCTGGCCCGGCGGTGGTACAGGGAAATGTGTTGAGTTTGTGAAGGTTGCTGCAGTACTGTTATTAGTGTGTTACACTGGAATGTGTACCAACGGACAGCACTGGTCACCAGGCTGGCTGTCGTGTCCTACCTGATTGTTCACGGACACGGCAACTTTTGCTGCAATGCTCTGTCAAATTCAGCTGCTGCGACTTACAATTTGCCATTTCTTTGTTTGTTTGTGTAGATAAAGCCAGTGGGTTTGTGACACACTATGAACGGACACACCATCGTGTGCCATTTGCTAGATTTGCGCAGAACTGATGTGTAGCTGTTGTACTGTATTTGATTTGCAGGCTGCATGCTGACAGACGCGCAGCTTTGCACGCTGTGGGGTTTTCACAGTTGTTTGTCTGGGATAAACTTGATGGGTGCTGTTCTTCGACTGATGCGCATGGCACTGTCCTCCTGGGGTTTAGTTCCATGATGGTGTGGTGTCCAACAGATGTGGCCTTGAGCACAGAGCTCGGCCGCTTGTTTGTGTTGGGCGGGGTCTTTGGGACCCAAGGCTTCAAGCCAAGTTGCCAACGGCAGGATGCGCTCGTCAGTAGGCGTGAGCAGGAGGTGTAGTTGCCAAACTGTGGTGGTGTTGACCCACCTGGTACCTTTGAAGGCTGTGGCAGTAGCAGCTGACAACCTGTGTTGTGTATGGTGATGTGCCATTTGAGATCTGAGATGGCGAACGGCCTACGTGTAACTTCCACTCTCTATTTGAAAGGGTGTCATTAGGCAGCATGCACGCTGTTGTCGGCTGTGTGTGTTCTGCCACAAGCACCACCCTCGCACGTGTGCGAGATCAATAAGTTGCTGCCAGACCCATGAGTTGAACCCTGCTGCATTGTTCGGTTGAGTAACCAGACACGGGCAGGCAGACGCACAGACAGACTGGCAGAGCGATACCCATTTTTATTTTTCTGAATGTTTCTGCCACTGTCACACACATGGAGAGCTGCATCACTTTACAGTCGCTGCATATAACTCTGTGTATCGTCCGACGATGGCATGGCCGTCCCGGCCAGCCTGGTCTTGCCATAGGCAACGGAGGCTATGTCTGTAACATGCACTACATGTTGCCCACTCTTAGCCTCAAACAAAGTTGGTGTCATGTACTTGGGACCATGCTGAAAACGTTCCGAAGAAGTCGCTTCTTCTGCAGTGCACGCCTGCGGCAATAAGACTATAACAGCGCCCTGGGTGGCCCTGGCAGGACCAAAACATACAGCCTGATTTTACATCATCATCATCATCATGTTACCCATTAAGCCATAGCATCAACGCCATCGGCCCCGCGCCCCTCAGGAGCGGAAGAAAGAGGGAGCACTGCTCCATTGTGTTTGCAATTATTACGCACATCCCAAGCTTGGACAAGATACTCAGCAATGCTCCTAGATATCACTCGGCACACCCCCCTACTACCCCAAATATCATCAGAAACAAAACGCAACAACTTGGTGGATGCATCAGTCAACGACAACACATTGCGCAATTTTTCAGCGCCGCCAGCAACATCACGCAAAACAGACCGAATTTCATCAAGCATAGTATCCCTCTGAGCAGAAGTAGCGGGACAATCAAACATCAAATGTGACAAAGACTCAACACCCTGACCACAAGCAGGACATGCTGTGTTAGAATCAGCTCTGCTGCCGCCATAACGACTGGTACGCTCATGCACGCAAAGACAGCCCATTCGAACACGCATCAGCAACTCAACACCACGCGTTGGCGCACCAGAACACAAAAAGGGCCTAGCCCTTTTAAAACGCATGGCATCAGCATGTGTAGGGTGCACATGCGTGATGTAACGGCTCAAAGTAGAGTGCTGCAGTGATTCACAAACAATTGTGTCTGCATGCAGCTTCCTGACCTGACGGTTGATGTGATTCTTGCACGCATTAGCTCGATCAGCCGCCGCCTTAACATCCACACCATACTTGCAAAGCAAACTCTGCACATACTTATGCCAAGGTGTCACCGCAACAGCACCACTAGGGCGCTTCCACTCAGCTGAGAAAACCTGACGTGGCAAACGCGAATTCTGCATACGCTGGACCCTAAAGTAATACTCCATCGCCCTCTGATGAAGCCACATGTGCAATGGCTTCACACCCCATTCAGCCAGAACAAGTGAAGTGCAAGGGCGCTCCTTGCCACAATGCATTGAGCACTTGATGATGTCAGTCTGCACTTTGTCAATCTGTTGCAGTTGCCTTGCAGTTGACGGAAACCAGACCTCACTGCCATATTCAACAATCGGGCGAACGCATGTAAGCAGAATGATACGCTTTACTTCCACGCTGATGAGCCGGCTCTTCCAAACTGGCATGAGCACACCCATCACACGATGCACTTTTGCCAACATCTTATCAAAGTGCGTATTCCAGTTGCAGGCATTGTTGAACCACAGGCCAAGGTAGCAGTACTCTGATACAACAGGCACAGGCACACCATTCCAAATACAGCCTGATTTTACCTGATGTCCAGGATCCATCAATATCCGTTTCTTGACAAGAGAGAGGTCTGTTACAGGGGTGGGCAAGCTATCGCCCTAGAGCGAGTCACTTGCCCCTCTTTCAGCTCACATATCATGAGAACCCGATAGCAAGCCACAAGATGCAACCAAAGTAAAACTCCAGAGGCATCTTGCAGCCCCTACCTCCCCATAAAGAAGAAGAGGGGTTACACGGTGTGCACAGGCAACTACGTTGCAACGAACACCCGAAAATCTGGAACGTCGCAGATGACTCAGCAAAACAGGCTGTCACTCAAGGAGACTCACCCCAGAAAGTCTCTCTGTGTGTGTAACTTGACATATGGCCTTGCAGGCAAAGCCGTCAGCCACAGCACACGCAGTGTTGATGCTAAACAAAGGCAACAAAGGACTAGTGTAAACAGTGTCAGTGACAGCAAGCTGCACTTTATGCAGTGTAGCGGGCGGGCTGAATCCACAGAACATCACCCACCAGCAGCAACACAGCCTGGCAGGCGGCGGTCTGAGGCGACAAACTAGGAGAGAGAGCAGAGGACAAGCCAGCTGCTGCAAGGGCCGCACAACTACATTTTGCAGCAGCGACACGGCAACTCACAGCTCCTGCAAAGCAAGACGGCTAGCTCTGGCGTGTCAGTAGTTCACAGAGAAAGCACGTACACACAGTGAGAAGAAGGCCATCACCGCCGCACCACACACAAACCATTGCCACGCAACACAGTATGCCAGGCAATAAAAGGCTGTTGTGTGAGCAGCCGATTTCTATTCCGTGACGGCACCCTAGCCGTAACAGCAAAGTCCGCAAGTGCATCCCAAAAAGCACCTACTGCTGCTCTCACAGCCACTTGCTCCACCAGCTGGGGTACCCCAAGGTCACTTGACACAGCCCACGCTGCCCTGCGGCCTTTCTCAAAAGCCTCCCCATAAACCAACAAGTACACCTGGGCTTGTCAGACGGAAGGTGAAAGAGTGACAGTCGGGTTGGTGCATGTCCGGCGGGACGTTAAACACGTGGCGCAGTGGTGATGACGGACGAACAGTGGCCGAAAGGTTGCAGGTTCGATTCTGAGCCTAAGCAGTATGTCCCTGGACTCAGGGATACAGTCGGCGAAAGCCGAAGGAAGGATGCTGCTAATGTCCTCGCGACTCTCCGCAGGACTCCGTCGATAGCTGGCTATATACACACCGGCCCTGCTAGGTATGCAGTCCACCGTATGGGGTGATTCCCACATGCTGCCTAGTAAGGGGTGTAAGGGTCTGGGTGGTCTACCTTACACCGAAAATAGATAGAATAATCAGTCTGCTTTCCGCCTCCCCAGTGGGTGAGGCGCGGTTGCCGATGCCGAAAGGTATGGCTTACAAGGATTGATTATTATTAGTCGGGTTGGTGCAGCCTGCACTGCGGTGTGACACCGCGAACGTGACTGACCATCAGGGTAAATCGCTCGTGTTGTTGTGGCAGTGTTCTTGAGTGCCTGGGTCGTCACAAAACATGCATCTGCAATTCAGCTACAGCCTGCTCGTCAGCATCATCATCAAAGTCAGCCTGCTCCTGACATGTCAGCGGGCCTAAAAGTTGCATCATTGCAGCACAGCGCTTTCCTGAGGTCAACACTTGCAATCACCATGTTTCCGCGCGTTGAGAACCAAGTTGAGCGAGCCGCAAGTTCCTGTACTGTGTAAGATACATCAGCTGTCAGCTGTGTCAATATCAGCTGCAGTGGGTTTAGGGTGGTGTCAGGTGTCACTCAGCTGTGCGCAGGTGACATCTACTATTGCCACACTACCGCAGCAGGACGAGCGTGTGCATCGCACTATATCGATCGATGGAGCCAGTTCAATTGCATCACCACTGATCGGCACAGACACTGTGCAGAAGAACGAAGGCAAAGCAGACAATATGCCTGCACGGGGCCTCAGAGCAAGCAGGCTGGCCCCTGTGCTGGCACTGATCACACTTTGCTATTGTACGTCCAGCTATGGCGCAACAACGGCCCCACAAAGAGCAGCGGACAGCAAAAAGGTGCGAGAAGACTCAGGCCCTGAGCAGTCAGCAACAGCCGAGCGTGCGTGCTTATTAAGGACGATAAATTACGATCATCGCAGCAGCACGTCAGCAGTGCCTTCCGATAGGTGTAACCTGCGTGGCCTGTCCTCACCTTCGTGCAGGTGTCAGCTCAGAACGCTGGCAATGCGTTTGAGGTCTGCAGCAGACCAGGGCAATGCTCAAAGGTCCTAAAGTACTCACGGCAGGTCAAAATCGGGTTCGATTGCCCTCCGTTTGCGAAGCAGTGCACCTTCTTCAACACAACAGTGCCAGCTGCCACATCATCTCGTGTGGCTACTGCAAAGGCGGTGAACGAGCTTGAAGTGTTTCACTACCCCAAGATTGTAGGGTCCCAGGTGCGTAGTGGCTCCAGAGGCGCAGCTGCAGCAGGTTTAAGTCGCGGTGCTGGACCAGTCCCATCTCTGGCGCTAGCACTGCCTGCCAGCAGCAGCAGCAGCAGCAACGCTGTCCGCTGCCCGGCAACTTCCCATAAGTCGCTTCAGGGGGAGCGCCCTGCTATGCAGCTGCACAGAATAGCACACTCTGGCAGCGTTCAACGCGCTGTTCCTCTAGGTGTTCAATGACTGGAATCTTAAACTGCTTGCAACTGACGTGTCATGTTTGTGTTGCCGCAGGTGGCAATGCCACTCTATCAGTTCACCAGTGAACACAACGTGCTGGAGGCAGCACGGCGACTGCTGCAGGCAGGCTCTTCCAGCTTCAAGTTTGACTTAAAGAATCAGAGAGCAAATGGAAGGCCAATCAAGGTACTGTAACAGACATGTTGCAATTTGCCCCGACAGCCTCGCCCTTCCTGTTCTGAACAGCCAAGCTTGCAGCGCCTGCTAAGGCCACACTACAACAGCTCAGCAGCGGCACTGGCAGAGTTGGCAGCAGCAGCGGCAGCAGACGGGCGACTGGGCCGAAGCAATGTGATGACCTGCCATTTAGCAGTATGGTACTGCACACAAGATCACGCTTGCACTCACAGCAGTTGCCGGTGCTTACATGCATCTTGGTCACATATAGCTCCAAGCCCGCTGCAACTTGTTTCATGCTTTATTCTGCTGTCTGCAGGAGCTTGACAAAAAAGGCTGGCTAGCGATCGCTACACATGGGGAGCTTCCGTACGTAACGTTATTTGACATGCCCTTCCGTCAGTTCCTCTTCTGGGCTGGCCGCACGCCGCCACCTGGCCGCGACATCACATGGACTGACATTGATGGCATTGATGTCTACAAGGAGATGTACAAGCTGGTGGTGTGGCTGCTGAAGAGGTGAGGGCAGTATATATTTCTCTCCAGTGTTTTTTGTATGCTTGCAGCTTTGTTGCAACAGTTTGTACAAGGAGAAGTACAAGCTGGTGGTGTGGCTGCTGAAGAGGTGAGTACGACGTGTGTTTTATGCTGGATTAGGCCTGGATGTATTATACATTTCCCTGCACATAAGCCGCTACACCCTGGGGCTAGCTGTCCTGCACACATCAATACGAGCATGCTGGTTTATTCTTTGCATGGTGCAGCAGCTGCAAGGCACATGCCAAAACTTCTCCTGACGCAATACTCGCATCCTGCATCTTTTGTAACAGGTACAATAACTCCGGCAAGACTTTCTATATCGGTCATTGGGAGGGAGACTGGTGCCTGCGAGACACCTACAACAAAAGCGCCACAGCAAACCCTAAGAAGGTTCAAGCCATGGTCAAACTGCTGACTGACAAGCAGCGCGCAGTAGACAACGCCAAGAAGGACAACCCCTGGGCCAAGAACGTAAGTAGAATGCTGTCACAACAGCTTGGCCAGGCTCGGATGCAGGGGCCAACTGCAAAGCACATGCGTTGGACGCAGGCGACATTCTGGCACAGCAGCCAGCATAAGGGTTGTGCATATCAGGCCGTCTCAGACGCCTGTCTGACAGGCTGTGTCAGTGTCACACTGCAAGGAATGGTTGCCACATTACCTTGGCAAGGTGTAATACTCATTTCAAGACTCAAGACTTGGGTCATTGAAGGGCTCTTGAAACCACACTCTAAAAGGTGGCCTGTACTACAGAGCAGTTGGGTCAGGATGCCTCCTCGCATGGTCACCATGCGAGGCATCCTCACCCAACTGCTCTGTAGTACAGGCCACCTTTTAGAGTGTGGATTCACGAGGTGTACGTGCAATGCATGTGGAAGACTCTTGCCTAGGGCAGCGCAGGCGGTTGCTTTGTGATCACAGCTGTGCCTACTGTTGCATAACACAGCTGATGCGGGTAGATGCTCTGGCTCTGTTCATCTGTTGCTGCTGCTGCTGCTGCTGTGGTTGCTTTGTAATTGTGGATGGGGCCATGCTGCCGTTGCTGCAGGTGCTTGTGTGGCATTATGCAGAACGTTTACATCACAGCTCAGGCAAGCTGTATGTTTACACGCTGTTGCTGCTGCTGCTGCTGCACTGCAGGTGTTTGTGTGGCACTATGCAGAAGCAAACCTTGTTGAGCAGTCCATGAAGCAAGCTGCCGTGACCTTATGCAGCCGCTGCTGCTGTCTCACTCTTCTGCTGACCTGCTGCTGCTGCTGCCACTGCTGCTGCACCGCAGGTGTTTGTGTGGCACTATGCAGAGGCCAACTTGGTAGAGCAATCCATGAAGCAAGGCCCTGCCTGGGTATCCATGGTCAACACAGTCATCGGGGCAGTGCGGCCTGTCATTGACTACGTGTCAATCAGCGTGGGGGGTGACAGCTTGAGGGAAGTCAACCCGGCTCCAGCTCTGCATAAGGTACACCAGTGTGCTATTTCAATCTGTCTTGTGGGGCCAACTTGCGAAGCAGCAGTCCACAGATGCAGCACGCGTCGATAGCTGTGTGCAGCCCTTCTGCTACTGCATACTGCTGCTGTGGTGCTGTGTGCAGTGAAGAATGTTGTGTTGCATACTGGTGAAGCAGAGAACAGTGTGTGTGAAGACAACCTGATTGCAATGCAACGCCTGCACCAGTTGTGTGTCAGCAGGCTGCTTTGCCAGTAAACAAGTGCCACTTGTTGCTGTGTCCCTCACTGCCTGCAGGCCATGGACTATGCCAACCAGAAGCTTCCAGCCAAGCCCGGTGTGCCCATGCCGCGAATCTTTGCTGGAGAGTTCTACTTTGACATGCGGTGAGCGCCCAGCTTTGCAAGTGGTCACCTATCTTAGCTAGTGCGGCATACAGCCGGGGCTGAGTGACCTGCCAGCCAGGAGCGAACTGCCTAGCTAGGTAAGTGCGCCAATGCGGCAGCGCCTTGCATCTTTGTAAAGCACAGCTGTCAGCTGCCAACAGTGTACATCCAACCAGCACCTTATCTCTGAGTCTATTGCTTGATGATGATGATGAGTCTATTGCTTGACAACCAAACCTGGCTGCCGCCTACTTTTTGATGTGACCTTTGCAGGAACCGCGATGACAACATTGCCATCTACGCGCCAACCCCCGAGATGCAAAAGCAGCGAGGCTGCTGGGCCGCAGCTGCTGGCGTTGCATGGGGCGCACCACACATGCTGTGGTGGGCATTCTACGACAACGAACAGACGCGATCTGGCGCGTATCGCGGCTACTGGCTTGTCGACAACGGAAACCGGGCCACCCCTCTGTTCCGCGCGTATTCGCAGTACTTGACAGACTCGCAGGAGTTTGTTCGGTCTGTTATGGCTGCTACGGGCAAGCCGCCGACGAACTACGCATTCAGGGTGTGGGCTACAGAGCGGTTGATTCAGCTGTCAGGGAAGACAGACGTGCCAACACGGCCAGTTGTGCGCTTTTGGGGAAGCTGAGCATAACAGGACAAGCAGTTTGGCACAGCTGTTGGATGCTTAGTGTTCGGGCTGCATGCTACACAGCAGTGGTGAGCAGCTCTGCAGGGCATGCTGTGCGATGTGCTGTGCTCTGCATGCTGAGTGCAACCTCCGCACCTGCTGACAGCTGTGTCAACACTTGCTGACAGCTGTGTCGGCACTTGCTGGCAGCTGTGCAGCATTCTGCACAGCTAGCAGCTATAGTGCGGCACTGGCTGTTGCTGCATGGGCACTGCAAGGTGTCCTGGCACTCCTGATCTGCATTTCTGATGCGCTTGGAACCCCTTTAGAGCAAACTAAACGTTTCATTATTGTTTGCCATGCCTTTTTGGCTGGTGAAAGCACTTGTCGCGGATGTGATGCAGAAGTATAGGCAGGCGTATGAAGCTGCATAGTATTAGATCCTCTTTCTGCTACCGCTTGTGGATAGAGTGCTGCACAACAGCACATAGTACTGACCAAAGGCTGCTGCTGAAGTATATGTGGTGTGCCTGCTGACATTGTCAGGCTTGCAAGTTCCCACGTGCGACATGCACAGCAGGGTGTGGTGGCGGTCGGCTTTGGCATGCTGCATCAGGCGTTAGAAACACAATAGCTGACCTGGGTGTGGGGAGCTGCAAGCGCAGACTGTTTGGTGTACAGCAGCCAGACACTGAGCACTGAGCGAGCATTAGCAAGCCTGACTGCACGCCACTGCTGTTAGGCGCTGCACAGATTGATGTTGGCGACGCTGCTTTGTGACGCTGCTGTTTTGTTTGGCAACGATTGTCTTGGAGTGCGCTCTCAGATTGTGGCGCAGCGGATGATGTGATCTGGCAGCCTTGCATAAAGCGTTGATGACATGCTGGTGCTTACTAGCCATGTCTGGAGTGCATTACTGACGCGCTTCTGATAGCTGGCAAGTGTGTGCTGTGTACTTGCAGCGTGTCGTGCCTCTCTGGTGTCTGAAGTTGCAGCGCGTTCTGTACGGCGATACGACTGGTTGGCAGCAAGCATGGGCCCTTTCAGAGCATGTACATACATATGGTGTGCATGCCGCTTTGTGCATGGGCAGCGTGTGTGACGTTCCAGCAGGACATAAGCCATTGTATGTTGCGCAGCGGATGATCGCACAAGTCTTGCAGCTGAGGTGACTTGCTGCGATGCACATTGCACAAACTTTGCTTTCAGCAGCTCACAGCATATCACAGCGCGGCGTTTGCATGCTGTGCAGTCTTTGCTGTCAAACTGAGCTCAGCAGCGTGCTTGCTTGCCATTTCATGCTGAAGTGTGCCTCTGTGGGCTGCTTGCTGAACCTGGGGATGGACACTTGCTTGTGTTTGTGCTGCTGCTGGTTGCAGAACAAACAGGGATTCCTTACGCATGCCGATGCCACCACAGCTTAGATGTGGAGTGATGAGCAGATGATTGCACATGCGTGCTGTGGTGTGGAGATACCCATGCAGCAGACATGTTGGCATCGCAGCGACCTGCTTTGACGCGAGATATAGTGTCTGAGCAATGCGCATCTGCATGTGGTTTCATTTAGCCGTCAGCCTGACTGTTTAGCTGGCGTCTTGATAGTATCAAGGGGTAGATTAGGCCTTGACCTACCTAGACACTTCTGTTGAGTGATGGGCTATGACGTGTGGGAGCGCACTGTTTGGGGTGCTTGTGCGCGGCAAGTATGGGTATCATCGGCAGGGTATTTAATTCTCCTGAGTCAAGGCTGCAAGTAGTGCACTGCTGCCACGCTGCAGCTGCAGCGCCACTTGATTTGATTGCACGCACCAGCATGTGGCGACATGGCTGGTGTCTACTTCATATGCTGCATTGGCTCTATTTTGCCCATGTCACTGATGTACAGGCTCTTGATCTGCAGCTGCATGGTGCTTTGAGGTCTGTGTTTAAACTGCCTGTGAGAATGAGAGAGAACACGTGCGGTGCAGTATCAGGTGATGGTGCGCAGAGGGAGCATGTACCTCAGAGTGGGTTTGCTGTCGGTATTTGGTAGAAGTTGTAAGAGAGCGGGTGGTACTGCTGGGCTGCATGTTCGTCTGCCAAACTGGTTGGCCAAACGTTGGAGTGCCTCACCGCATGGCAGCGACGGTGCATGCCTGGTTGAACACACGATCTAACAAACTTTGACATGCATTAAAAAGCGTCCAAGACACGACACAATGCCAGCGAGGCAACGAAACATCGTAAGGGATCCCCCGTGGGTCATAGTCATACCCCCGGCAGCTTACTGACCTTCCGAACATCGAGGCACTTATCATGCCGGCCCCTAGCTAGACTCAGAGGCAGTATGGGAATCTGACGCGATTAAACAGCGTTATTAGGCTAAGAATGCCATCCATAGCCTTCACGCAGCGAGGAAGAGCTCAGAAGCAGCTTGCTGCAGCAATCACCGCGGCAGACTCCACGTTCAAGCAGGCTATACATCTTACGGCTGACCGTGAGCAGTACCTGGCCGGCTTGGCGTCCAAGCATCTGCATCCACCTGGCTTCTACCACGTGCAGCAGCTCCCGGCCCTGCATGTGAAAGCGTTCAATCTATCCGCAGAGCTTCACACGTGCTTACTAGCAGCAGGGCTAGCAGGAGCGATCAAGTGGCGTGTTTGCTACGGCCAGCAGCGGCTGCAACAGCAACAACAGCAGCAAGCGGAGGGACAGCAGCAGCAGCAACCTCAGCCAGAGGGGTCTGGTGCAGATTCTCGAGCTGCTGCTGCAGCAGCAGGCCAGAATATAGAGGACTACGTAGCACTTCTCAACGCCTGCAAGCTACCACCAGACTGCAACCTGCTGCTGATAGAGCTGCAGGCAGGAGCGGACACGCTCACTCATGCAGAGAAGTGTGCAGCAGCGTATGCGCTGCTGAGCTGTGTTCCTGTGGCATTCGTGGCAGCCGAGTGGTGCCCTGCTGTTGATGAGGCAGCAAGCAGCGCAGCAGGCAGGGTGTGGGGCGTATGCAGCAGCTACTTTGAACTTGAAGAGGTGAGAGGAAGGCACGATTTACTGTAAATGTTATCCTGCAAGCAACCAGGGCGCATGTAATGAATATGCTGTATCTAAATGCTGGCTTGCAACCGCACGTCCAACAGCATATGCAAATCATGTATCCCGTGAGCTGTCTGCTTGCCTCATCAGGACACAAGCAGCAAGAATGCGGGTTGTAAACAGCGTGACCGTGGCCATGAGGGCTTGGTTTAAATGTTGAGCAGTGCAGCTTACATCCAGCCCTAGCTGAAGCTCCTGCAAGCCTACCTGGAATAATTTATCTTTTATCTGGCTGCTGTCCACGTTGCACCAAGAGGTACATTACTTGTAGGCGCTTGCGCTGCTGGTGTTGCTTGTGTGATGTGTGCTGCTTTTCAGCCTTCTGGCTGGCTCTTTTGAAAACCCACCACTGGTGGTTTGAGATGTAGGCCTCCTTCTGGTTGCCCCTCTTGCTAGCAAGACGTTCAACTCCATTTTTTAATTTGTTGCTTTATTTTGTGCTGCTGCAGCGGCTGCGGGGGGACCTGCAGCGCGGGGATCTGCACAAGGCAGCAGCACTGCGGGAGGTGCTGCTGGCTGACATCAACAGCAGAGTGGCACCTTTCAGGTGAGCTGCTTATCCTGTTTTATAGAGCAGCAGCGGCAGCAACGCAAAGCAGCAGCAGCAACGCAAAGTAGCAGCAGCAACACACAGCAGGCTCTGAGGGTGAGTTGCCCAACAGGTTGCAGGCATTCACTGCTGCAGTTATGCCATACACTTCAGCTGGGCAGTGGCAGCGGTTGTACTTCTGCTCCTTTGCTCTCTGCTGAATCTTCACTGTGGATTTGCAGGGAAGTTGACACAACGCTGCACTTTGCCAAGCGGGGAGCGCTGGCACTCGTGCCCTTTGGTGTCCATGCCACCAACGCGCTAGGGCTGTTGCGGCTAGCCCGCAGAGAGCTGCAAGTAACAGGCATGAGCAGCAGCCGTCAAGCCAAGCGCAGCGTTGCCAGCGAGGCCAGCAGAGGCGGCGTAAAAGTAACAGCGTTTGAATGTGTTGGTGAGGTGTATGGCCTCATTGTGCAGGGCAGCATAGCGGGCGAGGCGATTGCTGCTGCTGTTACGGCTTCAAGCGTTGCTGCTGGTGCGGCTGCTGCGATCGATACTGTGAGCTTGCTGGACGCCTTTACGTTAGGCACTGTTTGTGTGGTGACTGGTATGGTAAGTGCATGGGGAGCAGCGGTGTGCAGGCCATCTACTGTTGATGGGATGGCTCGTGCAATTGCAGCACAGCAGCTTGCTGCAGCAGTACAGCCGGAGTTGCGGGTAGTGACGTGCAGCATAGAAGGCAGCAGCAGTAGCGATGACATCGGTGTTAGTGACAGTTTTAATAACAGTGTCAGCAGCAGCAGCGTCAACCGGCGCACTAGCAGCAGGAGAGTTAGGCTGATGGAAACTAGCCATGACTTGTGAGCAGCGCGTGCTCCTGTGTCGTCTGTATACCATTTCCTGAGCAGCAGCTTTCTTCATTGTACATCTTGAGGGGAATATTTGTGATACGTGCTGCGGCAGCTGGCGCAGCTGTTCTGCATGGTGTGCATATGTGTTGGCGATAAGCGATTGAGCATTCCTGCGTTGTGCTGGTTCTAAGTGTGTATGTCACACAGTGGCCATGACTGGTGTATTGATGATGATGCAACATACCTTTATTGCAAAGATCAAGTCCTTTGAGACAGTGTCACGTTGAGGGGCATGCTGTTCAGGAATTGGTCGGTATTTCGGAAGCTCATGCAAGCACGCAAAGCAACACTCCTGCTTTGCAGGAGCTTCCTGCTGCTGGTGCACAGCTGTGCGAGGGCCTTGGCCGAGGCAGCGCTGGCTGCTGTGTGCTGTGTGCCGTGGCAATGCTGGTGTACTGTGCCAAGCCCTCTATGAAGAATTTTGCTCCTGCAGACAATATGCAGTTGTGCGAGCGATAAATCCAATTGAGCTGTTTGATGCTGTACCTGAATGTACTGCCTGTAGCCCTGCGTGTCCTGGGTTGCATCCGACTGACCTTCGACCGATCAGCTAGGTGCTTATCCTGATTTCATGTTTCTCGACGTGGCATTGTATGGATATTAGCGTTTTTGGTGACCCCTACCACGACCTTCGAATTCGGTTGTCCAGGCTGGCGGTTACATGCCGCGAAAGGGCATCATATCCTGCCTGCATGTGTGCTATGTGAGGACAAACTGGACGGCTTGATGCTAATCCGACAATGCGCCGGGCAGTACATGACCATCAGATGACCATCTCAAACCCCAGAAACTCCCCTGCCCTTCCCCTGCCCTTCCGCCTTAACCTCAATCAATCAATTACACGTTTTTCTAGCAAGAGAGGAACCCAAGAAGGGAGCCACTCCCAAACCACCTTTAGTGGTTCCTAACCGTTAGGTGCAAACCCACAAGCTAGGGCCAGATACGGCCAAAACCATCAACGCACAAGCACTCGCCCGGCACGGTCTCTCATTCAATGGTCGCCCTAAACCCTAATCACTGATTACAACTTGGGGGAGCCTGCCCTCATCCATGCGTACAACATGCCCCAGCCACCTCAGGCGAGTCGCCGTAAGGTGTTCTGCAAGGCTGACTGTGCCACACTGCTTCCTGATATCTACCCAACGGTGTCTATCAGATAGCCGCACGTGCAACAGCTGCCGCAGACAGCTAGAATGTACACACTCCAGGCGCTCCGTCTGCCGCTTAGTCAATGCCCACGACTCACTGGCAAACATGAGAACAGGCAACACATACGCATTATAGCAACGCATCTTCACACTCACAGACATGTTCTTCATCCCCCAAAGTCTTTGCATCTGAGCAAACCTGCCTTTAGCCTTGCTTATGCAGGCATTCACTTCTGCATCACAAGTGGCAGTTGTATCCACAATACCACCCAGGTACTTGAAGCTAAGCACATAGTTTGCCACCCCACCTGACAGCTGCACACCTTGCAGCAGCGAGCCGTCAGCAGATGGTGTCAGAGCTAATAACTCTGTTTTGCTGGCATTGATGCACATGCCCATTTTTGTTGCAAATGTCATCCACCGTCCTGAGCATGCATTCAAGCTCTTCTTGACAACAACTCATGAGCACCATATCATCTGCAAACAGCAATGTGGAGATGGTGAACAAACGGGAAGCACCACAAGCTGACCGTTGGAACAGCTCACCATTTGCATGGTAAGACAGCTGCACACCACAATCCTCTGGCATAGCCGCCTGTGCCTGCCTAATCACACAATCAAAGAACACGTTGAATAGCAAAGGAGCGATGACGCATCCCTGCCGCACCCCAGTGCTGATGTCAAACCACTATCCTACTCTACCCGCCAACTTGATCGCTGCCTGAGTGCCTGTGAGCAGATCGGTGAGCAACTGTACTAGTTTGTCATGGACTCCATATGCACGCAGCACACACCAAAGTGCATGCCTTGGTATGGAGTCGTATGCTTTTGTCAGGTCAACAAAAGCCATGTACAGCGGCTGCCAGACACCCACACTGCACAAATCACTCTATGCAGCCACTGTGCCATCACCGGCCCAGCTTTCAGCAAGGGCGCAGTGATGCAATCAGCACCACCTGCTGCACCATTCCTAAGAGCTGCAATTGCCTCTGCCACCTCCTCAAGAGAAGGCGGGGCTGCTGCTGCTGTTGGGACATCTCCATTACTGCTGCTATTGTTGCTGCTGTTGGAGATTGGCGCTGCTTCGCTGGTAGTCGCATCAACTTCACTGCTGCTGTTGCTGCCTCTAGCATTGAGGGAGGCCTCCATACCTGCTATAAGCTGCTCCATGAGCTGCTCCTGCTCAGCAGATACGCTATCGCTGCTGAAGACCTCCTGGAAGTGCTCCTGGAATCTGCCCAGCTGCTCCTGCGCACTGCGTAGGGTGGTGCTGCCATCTCTGCTCAGAAGGCCAGCTGCCCCAACTGCTGCCTGCCTCTCCTTGAACAAACACTGCACAAGCTTGTGGAATGCTGACAGGTGTCCTGTCTTCCATAGGTGCTCTGCATGCGCTGCTTGTGTAGCAAACTGCCGATGCTGATCACGCTCCACCCTCCTTGCGACGGCCCTGTTCAAGATGTTGTATGCACGTTTAGCTGCAGCAGCAGCAGTGGCTGCAGCAGCATGCTGCTGCCGCCACCGCCTCTGCTGCTGACTCCCTTCCCACTGGCTGCCGTCTGCTGCTCATTCCGCGTCTAGTTGCTGCTGCGTCAAACGCAGCAACAGCTGTTGCCGCTGCTGCCAAGCTGCAAAAGCAACTTGCTTGTGGTGGATCGTACTCAGTGTGCCTTCTGAGAGGTACGATCTACGCTGCTGCTTACGCTGCTGCTGACCCAAGCTGCTGGCTGCAGTCTGCTGGACTGCAGTTGCGAAGCGCTGCCACTCCACCTCTGGCTCATCTGGCATATCAGCTAGCACTGAAAACCTGTTCTGCAAGCTGCCCAAGAACTGCTGACGACAAGCCTCCTGCTGCAGGTTGGACACTTGAAACTTCATGGCTGCAGGGCTGCGGCCTAGCTGCTGCCTCTGCTGCCCCCTGCTGCTGCTGAAACGCAGCTTCAAGGTCATCACCAGTAAGCGATGATCTGAATCAAGGTCAACCCCTCTGAACACCCTGCAGTCTCTGATGCTGGACCTAAAGCGTTTGCTGAACAGGATGTAGTCCAGCACTCGCTCTAAACCCTGCTGTCCAGGAGCTGCTGGGGCCACATGTGTGTATATGTGGATACGCTTGTGAGGGAACAGCGTGTTCGCAATCACCAAGTTGTGGGCAAGTGCTGTATCCAGCAGCCGGCTGCCATTGCTGTTAGCTGCTGCTGGCTGCTGTGTATGCGGCCCCCTAACTTGGCCGTGTGAGTTGCAGTCTGACCCAATCTGAGCATTGAAGTCACCCAAAAGGACAACTACATCTCTGCCGGGAACTGCTGCAAGTGCAGCATGCAACTGCAAGTCAAAGGCCTGCTGCTCTGCACTGCTGCTGGTTTCTGTGGGTGCATAAGCAGCCACAACAGTGATGGTCAAGCTGCTCTGAGCCTGGAAACGGGCAATTAGCAATCTCTCACTTAAAGCCGTCCATTCTATCATCACTGCCTGCCATATGCTGTCGACCAGCAGCGCAATGCCATGCTGCCGCTTGTCCTTCCTGCCAGAATGCAGCAGTAGCCAACTGCTGCTGTCGCTGCCTGGAGCTTGCACATGCTGCTCTCCAGCACCTAGCAGTCTAGACTCGGGTAATGCACATAGGCCTATGCTGAGCTGACTAAGCTGGGAAGTGAGTGAGAGTAGTTTTGCAGTGAACCTGCTGTTGAGAGGGTCAACTCCATCGTGTAATGTGCGTACGTTGGCTGTTGCAATACGTGTCAAACTCTTGCACAAACGGAGACCCTTCGTGTGTACACGCTTATGCGAATCCAGTCTGGATACTCGACAAGGTCAACGCGGGCTGGTTCGGTGCTGCTGTCAACAGCACGCCATCTACTGCACAGCTGCTCTTCCCCTATAGCTGAAGCTTTTTGACCACCCTCCATATGCCCATGTACCTGCTGCTGACCATGTGTGTTGTTGCATTGCATATATTCGCAGCTGACGGACCTCATGGGCCAGCACGCAAGCACCCTCAAGGGCCAGGCCCGCAACCTGTCAGGCCAGGCTTCTGTGATGCTGAAGAACATCGACCCTTGCCTTATTTACAAAGAGCACTCACATCAACCTTGCTCCACGTGTTATACACACAATGATGCACACTTGTCGTTGCTGCTGCTATATTCTTGTTCTGCAGCTGACCGATCTGATGGGCCAGCACGCAAGCACCTTGAAGGGCCAAGCTCGCAACCTGTCAGGCCAGGCCTCTGTGATGCTGAAGAACATCCAGCAGAAGGCCATGGACAGGGCAAAGGCAGCACGCGCGCCAGGCGGCGCTGACGCAGCGGTGGGCCTGCACAGCGAGTAGGCGGCCGGCTGCAGGAAACTTTGCAGGAAAGTATTTCCTGCAAGGAGGCCGGCAGATGGCGGCGGAAGGATCATGCGGCGTGTGTGCACAGGCAGTAGGCAGGTGCTTGCAGAAGCGGCTGCTTTCCTGCAAGGCACCGGCAATTGGCGGCTGCAGCTTGGGCAAGCGCCTGGTTGCAAGCGCAGGAGTTTGTGCTGCAGACGTGTTGGAGTTGTGGTGTGCACGCTAGAGCTTTTTGTACAACAATAGTTGTGTGCTGGGGCGCGGAGGAAGCTGTGTTGAAATGCATGCCGAGCGCACTGTGGTTTGTCTTGCGGCCAGCCAGCATCTGTATGGTGTTTCACCGCTGATCAACACTTTGTTGTGTGTACCTGCTGCCTGTTGCCTTGCTAGATGTCCGTCACCCACCTGCAAGTGATGCGCGACATGACACAGTCTCATCAGCTACACAGCTTGGACCTTGAAGTTTGTTCTTGGCTATGCCTTGTGCAGGTTGAGTTACCGCATCAATGCACAGCATCATGCGTGTTGTGTTTGTGGCTGGATTGCGTAACATGATTAGGATGAGCATATACCTTGGAAGAGCCCCAGGCTGGCCCGGGTTGTGAGGTAACCCTCTGAGTCAGTCTTATCACATGACTGGACTGCTGTACAACACAGAGTGCTGTTGCGTGCTGGTGACCTGCCGCTGTGGACAAGATGAAGTTGCTGGTAATGGTGGTAGCTGAGTGCAGGGATGTTCATAGGCATTGATGCTGTGGCTTGAATGCTGGTAACGCATGCCAGCTATGGGGTATTGCTGCAGAATCGCGAAGCTTGTAAGCATGATTTCGCAAATGGAGGCGTTTCGAAGCATTAGCTTGCCAGAATAATGCTGGATATATATATTCAAACCTATTCAGGCGACCGTTTACCTCAAAGGGTGCTGTAAAATGCTAAGTGAAAGGGCACTGCCCAGCACAGAGACACGTTCTCAACTTGAAAACTGATGTAATTGAACCTGTTGAACCACACAGCTACCATCTGGTTACCACTTGCTTAAGCAGTGGTTATACTGCAGCACACATGCCCTCATGTGCAGATTGAGACCAGGCATGCCCTTTTCAGCCCTTCAACTCAATGCAAAAGATGCTCAAACTCATGCATTAGATGCTATCCCAATGCATTAGATGCTGTCAGGGGGTAGCTGTGTGCAACAGATGCACATAGAATGCAATAGAGCCAGACAGCCATGCAATGGAGGCAATGCAATGGAGGCACACAAGGATGCAATGGAGGCACTCAGTGTGGGCCAGAGTGCTGAACCCCGATGCTGAACCCTGCCTTGCCGTCCCAAAACAGCCTCCATTGCATCCCTGTGTGCCTCCATTGCATTGCCTCCATTGCATGGCTGTCTGGCTCTATTGCATTCTATGTGCATCTGTTGCACACAGCTACCCCCTGACAGCATCTAATGCATTGGGATAGCATCTAATGCATGAGTTTGAGCATCTTTTGCATTGAGTTGAAGGGCTGAAAAGGGCATGCCTGGTCTCAATCTGCACATGAGGGCATGTGTGCTGCAGTATAACCACTGCTTAAGCAAGTGGTAACCAGATGGTAGCTGTGTGGTTCAACAGGTTCAATTACATCAGTTTTCAAGTTGAGAACGTGTCTCTGTGCTGGGCAGTGCCCTTTCA